>APFE030139317.1:0-15712 GCA_000404065.3 Pinus taeda
TTTCTTAACATATAATGGTGACATTGATCACATCTACCACACATTTATTACAACCCTTTCCAATACCATTAACATGTTCTCTACTGAGGTGTCATATAAAAAGAATAATAGAACATCAAACCCTTGGTATGATAACAATTATAAAATTTTCAGGAAAGCAATTAGAGATGCTTCTAATGAAACTATAAATCTTGAAAAAATAAATATGTATAAAGCTCTTATCAAAAGCAAGAAAATGTCGTATATAAATAAGAGGCAAGAACATCTTCTTACTTTTCGAAAGCTAAACCTAGAAAGTTTTGGAGGAATATTCTTGTTTGTAAAACGAAAAAAATAATTCAATCCCATTAAAGAATTGGGATATCTATCTTAATAATTTTTATGATTCCCCAGACACCATGAGAAACATCTTAAACACCCTTATAGAGGAGGATGTCTTTTCTTTGGAATACGTGGAGTTTGGGATTAAGAAACTCCCTAATGGGAAAGCTAGGGTTATTGAAGGATATCAAGTTGAAGTTTTCAAAATGGGACGATCTATCCTCAACCCTCATATACATGAACTCTTCAATTTGGTTGTGAAACGCGACTTCCCTAAGCCTTGAACACAAAGCTTTATTGTTCCTATATTTAAAAGTGGGGATAAAAAATTCCCTCTAACTATAGGACCATTATGATCAAGCACATTTTATCCAATTTGTATGGGCTCATATTGGAAAAGAAGATTAGCCTCTAGCTTGAAAGCCATGGTAAAAGAGCTAAAGAGAATGTTGTTTTTAGGAGACATTACTCAACTATTGACCATCTTGTTGCTCTTTAGGATCATTACCGAGGATTGTTGCAAAAATAAAACTGTTCTCTTCTCTAATTTTGTTGACTTCAAAAAGCTATCAACATTATTCCTTAGGATAAATTATGGTGGAGACTCGAAGGGATAATGGCCCCTCTCGAGTTGAGGGTTGTTGTGACTAGGCTATATTTGCCAAACTTAAATTAAATGCAATATCAGAGTTAAGCAAGTGTATCCCCTATCCCCTATCCTTTTTGGCATTTACATTGATAAGCTAGAAGAGTGTTTGGAAGTTGCAAGATCCAAGGGCCCTAAACTCGTTGGTATGATCATTACCCTTCCCCTTTATGCTAAAGGTATCATTCTTTTAGACATAAGCCATGATGATCTCAACAAGTAGCTTATAATCCTCAATGATTACTGCTCCAAGATGGGTATGATTGTTAATACTGGCAATACTAAAGTTATAATAATTAAATTCAAAAAATCAATTATGACAATTTCATTTATGATAACAATTACTTGGAGAAGGTTTCTTCCTATAAATATTTAGGTATTGGTGTTCATCACTAGATTAATTGGAATTATAACATTGAGAAAAATATTATAGGAGGTTGGAAAAATTATCATGAGCTTGAAAAAACTTTTAAGTCGACTAGTCTTTGAGTATGGAGTAAAAATAAGTTCCCTTTTGAGATTCTTGTCACCCCTGTTATATTATGTGTAAGATTCGGGGTTGCAATATATCTAGAGAATCGTGGAGGAGGGTCAAGTCAATCCAAAAGAAATTTATAACCTACAACCTCAAGATTAAAGGAAGTACTCCCTACCCTATCATTTTGATCGAAGCTAGTCTTTCCTCCATTGAAAGCATGACTATGTTTAGGTATTTGAGGTATACAAAGATTTACAATATGGAAGCCAAGAGGTTCCCCAAAATTGTTTCTAACTCTAGCCAAAACACCCATCTCTAGCTAAAGCAAGGATGGCATAAGGATACCCAGTGTTGGCTTGACCATTGGGGGATAAAGGGGGAGATCGTCTTGGAGAATAAGGATAATATTAAAAATACTATTACTTGCAAATTTAAGGATAAGTTTGGGGACGATATAAAGTTTGAAGGAAAAAGGAAGCTAAGGTATTATATGGAGGTGATCAACCCTAATCTTGCTAACCAAAATTATTTTTATGTCTTGACAAATGCTAAGAAGAAAATGAATTGTGCGAAGATAAGAACTAACTCTCATGAGCTTTGAAGTGATACCAAACATTGGTCTACTCCCAAATCACCTTGGGACAAAAGAGTCTGTCACCTTTGCGATATTAACAAGGTTGAAGATGGAAAACACTTTCTCTTGGAATGTCAAACTCTTACTCATCCGTTCTCATTTCCAAAACCTTTGTCATACTACCAACTTTTTTGACTTGTTTAGTGAACAAAACTATAATGATCTTGGATCAATTCTCTCTTCTTTTTTATCATAGAAATATAATTTTAAAGAGTTTCAATTAATATTTTTCTTAAGGCCCAATAGAGAATATTGGTCTTAGTGGATGTTCATCATCGTCACCCGCACATCAAATTAATTTCGAATGATAATATATTGTAGAGGAGATTATATTTTTTAATTCTTTATATAAAATACTAGAAAATTAATATAGAAAAGAAACATATGTTCAATTAAAAAATATTTAAAATTTTTAAATTTTTTTGTTAGTATATATTAAATAAAACGATAAATTTATAAATATAAAATAAGAGGTTAAATATCAATAAAATAGAGAAGCTTTATATAATAGAGGAAGCTAATACGATATATTAGCATTTATTTTTATTTTGGTTATATAGAAATATTATATTAAATGCAAAGTTCACCACATTAATATAATTATAACACAAATAGAAATGTAATATTTTTCAATTAAAATATAAAATTAATGTATAAAGAACTATGATGTAATAAAAAATATTAACTTAAATTTTAATATAATATAATAGATATAAATAAAGAATAATATATAGGCTTATACATTATAAGTGTATGGTATCAATAATAAGCCCCATATATATTATTTTTTTATTGATACAATACACATTTAAATTATAGCCCCAAGGGATAGCTTAATTGGTCAAGCCCTCGTTGCTAAGTACCTTGCCTATTGGAGGTCACAAGGTCAAATCTCTTCAATGCTCTTGGGGTTAGGTCCGATATATTAGGCCGCCTTTGATGGATCTGCGTGGCTAACTGCCTATGGACGTAGCGGCTACTTAATGACTGCGAACCATTGTTGCCTCCAAAAATAAAAAATAAAAAAATACACATTTAAATTATATAGTTTTATTTAATAACAATAATAGTAGAAGTGTAATATTTTAAAAAATCATAAAAAATCATAAAAAAAAAATTATGTTATTAAAAAATATTTAATTTGTTAATATTTGTTATATATATATATATATATATATCATAGCACTAAAATTAATAAAATTGTATATGTTTATAAAGAGTTATAATAAAAGTGTAGCATTTCAATAAAATATTGCATTTCATTGCTAATGGAGTTTTTCTTTGTATTTTTAGCCATTGTGAGTAATTCAATTGTTTTTGCATGGTGAAACCTTTCTGCGTTATTGAACTTTTTTTATTTTTGTTGATGGAATCACACAATTTTTTCTAACTTAGAATCTTGTTTTCTTGTGTTTCTCTGTGATCAAATTTGCGAGTTGTTCATATCCAAGATTCTGAGGTTCAACTTAGCACCAAGTTTTTTTAAGGTTGTTGTTGGCTTTGTTACACATTTACTCTATGATGCATTTTTGTTCGATCCATTGATCGTTACATTGATAGATGGTTTTATACAAATATGTTTTTAGACCCTGACTAAGTATTGGTCATATTGTTGCTCAGATTGTACAGGCATAGCGACAACCGCTCAAGGCAGGGGCTGCCATTTTGATCCTCACCCACTCCGTTTTAGTTGTCTCTCAATGATAGGCTATGGGGGGTAGTCCCTATGGAAATGAGGTGAAGGAAAACAAGTTGAGAACCAACTTGTTTGGGAGACACGGATGAATGGCCTAGCTACTTGGTTAAATTTAGCAAGATTAATGATTGGATTAGATTTTAAGTATGGGACGAGTGCCTTATGGGGTCACAATTCTTGCTTAATGTAAATAAATGTCAAGCAACCAGATGGACACCCATTGTTTGATATGATAGACTAACCTATATGGAATGCAAGTCCTAAGAATTAGGTGTGATGCAAGAATGTTGGTAAATTTTAGATTAAACGCCTATTCTGAGTTGAACCTCTTGCTTAACTGTTTTGAGAAACAATTTTCAGAGTAGGTTGTGGGATAAAAGCCAACGGAAAGCAGGGAAAGGCCCGATTAATGATATCTACCCTTGTGTTCCAACCACCCAATCCCTTTAGCGATGCAAAGACTATAGCTCTGACGACTATAAGGTCATTGTGTTAACCACTAAGAAGGGTTGAATCCCTCAAGCTCGGAAAAAGGGTTTCCTTATGAGTCTACCAAACTAGCTGATGCTAGGAGGTAAGTTTTTAGCACAAGTTAGTTCCTATAATGCTCATGCAAAGATCATGAGTGAAATTACTTGAGTTAAGATTGGTTAAGTGTTTAAGTACTCAAATTATGATTACTCCTTATGACAACAACACTTAACAACAATTAGAGGACAATTTTAATGTTGAGCTAATTTGTTTACCGAAATTAACGCAATTATTTCTTATCAATCCAGGTTGTTTATGCTTTGAGGCAAGTTCACTATATGTGAAGATCAGATGTAATCAAACCTTGAAAGATAATTTATTCAAAAGCTTAAAGCAATACATTCTACAACTCTAATTCAGCGAGTTTAAAGAAGAGAAAAAAATATTGAAATGGTTCTTGACTCAAGAAGTCCACCTTTGCTTCAGCTACCACTTAATGAATCAGAGATTAAAACCAAGAACTTAAGATGGATAAATTGTTAATGAAAGAAGCTCTTAACTTAAGAGACACATTAGGTATTTCATCATAATTCATTCATCTCAATACCAAAATCACAATAAGAAACTACTTGCATGCAAACAAAGGAAACTAGTTTTAATTCATCATTTTAATAGAAGGGATGCTCAACTTGAACACTTGCTTTTTTCCAACTTAATAAAGTGATGAATAAGCTAAGAACTAATGCAATCAATCACCATGCATGAACCATAAAACAATCTGAAGTAAAGCTTTGAAAAACCAGTTCTACAATAAACAGATTTCAAAAAATAAAATTAGTTAACAAGGAAGTGTACTTAGCTTGGAATGTGGGCCCTCCACCCTTGCGTTGCACACTTGAGAAGTGATATCAGAAGCTCAAATTCAGTCACACATCCATAGCATTGAGCATCAAAATAATAATAGCACAAGTATTCAAATTAACTCCTCAATCCCAAAAGTGTCATAGCATAAAAGTATAATAAGTCAATACATAAGCCATCAAAGTTGTGGCTCTTAAATAAGAAGTCTCATGAAACAAACTGATCTATATTTACTCTAACAAACCCATCTACTCTAATCCATCTATCTAAGTCGAATTCACTACTCCCATCCCAAGAAATATGACCAATCCCATAGAATCTCAAAATTGCTCTATTTCTATGGGATTTCTGAATGACTAGTCATGATTGAGTAGCACCAAATGGGCCTAATAAAGATTGTTCTGTTCGAACTAAGCATAGCTGGTTTAGTCCTAGTTCCCAAGCTATCCATCCATGCATTCAATTCGTGCCCAAGTATCCTGCAACCACATCAACCATAGAGCTATTACGAGAATTTCTGAATCTGCCAAATTTGCACTTAAAATCAAACTTTCATAAAAACTTTAGAAATTGAAAAATTAAAATTAAATACCTGAATGGATATCAAATATACATCAAAATGGGATGAATGAAGTGAAAATGGATGGTAAATAGATGGATTAGTAAGTTTCTTAGAGCAAAAATAAGACCAAAACTAAGGCCCAACACTTAATACAAGGCAAGTGTTTAAGGATACAAGTGTCAATAAATCAATCCACAAGATATTTAGAATAAATTATCTAATTTGTCAATTAGCCAATGATCACACGATGCCAATAAATTGACTCAAGATGTTCTTATCACAATGCCAATTAGATTCCAAGTGTCAAAGCAGCTTAACCAACCATAAGATCAAAAATTTAAAGCTTAAATGTATGAGTGCTCTAAGTGTAAAATTCATAAATCCTTGTAATTTGGAGCAAGACAAACAAGCGTTAGATGTCAAATATCCAAATCAACAGTAATATTTTAGAAAATTCCAGTGCTTATTAGACTTATGACAACAATAAGAAAATCACTTTAGATCATGAAATTTACCAGACATATGAAACATAAAATTTTCTGAATGATTAACAGATGTAAATTTATGAATTTAGCACACTTTCAAATGGAGTATTCAGTGGCATGTCAGATTCGAAGCAAATTATTACAGTAGTAAACAAATAATTAGATCAACAAGTTAATGATGCTACAACAAATGCCCAATATGCTCAAAACTAAGAAAATTTTATCAAAATTGAAAAAATAAAGTTTTTAGGGCTTTTAGAGTGTAATATTCACAAAATATCAGGTCTGAAAAACTTGTTACAACAGTGAAGAAATTGGAAAGCCAATAAGCTATTAGTCTTTGAACAAATGTCAAAAAATGCCCAAAACTTGGAAAAATTTGGCAAAACTGAAAATTTGAAATTGAACTAAATTATTCAGAAAAAATTCAGATCTCATATATTCAGTTATGCAGAAAATTATAGCAAGAAAAAAAACAAATTTAGGCTAGATAACCAATGCCTAAATAGCCAAAATTTAGGAAAATTCAAATTTTACAATATTGCGTTATTTTGACCAAATTAAATGTGATTTTAGGGCTTATATATCACTTTTGAAAATAAAAATTACAACAATGGTAAAACAATGAGAAGCTAGGGTTTAGATAGCAAACTAAGAGGCATTGGGGCCTTGTAGATGGCTAGGAAGAATTCCAATGAAGATGACCACCTTATAACACAATATTAACCCCAAAATCTCTGCAAAACAAATTGTTAGAAATAAAATGTTAATCCCTTGAAGAAACCCTTGTTTGCAATGAGATCTAACCCTTGTAGGTCTTATGGCCTTCTTAATGCTTGCAAAATAGGTCTCAAACACTAGCCTTTTAGGTTGGGTAAGGGCTAGGGCGTTCAGAAAATGCGTTTCTTCTTCGATTTGAAAATAAGCAACATGCAAAAATACCTTGAAAACCCTATATGTCTAGGGTTTTTAAGGTTTCCAATGCCAATTTCTTCTTCAATCCCGAAACAAATTTAGAATAGAAACCCAAATGCCCAATATAAAAAAATAAATTTAAATTTCAAAATCCCAAATATATACAAAATCTCAAAAAACCCGAAACCCTAATTAGCAAAAATAAATTACAAATTTAATTTACAAGTCTATTCACAAAATTTACAAATGTACAAAGGATTTGAATATAATGTTTTTGAGAAATATATATATATATATATAATGATGTTTTTTCTTTGATGAATGGTTAAAAAAACATGAAAAACTCAATGCACATTATAGCCTTAGTGAAGATTAAATCCACCATACAAATATTTGGGATCCAAGCAAAATAATTTCTGCCCAAGTTTGTGAACTTGGAGACCAAGGACTGAAATACCTACAAACACTATGTATTTATCTCAAGGCAATCTATTAATCATATGGAGAACCAAACCACCTAAGATTAACCCAAAAATAGCTCCCATCAGGACAATAGTTTACATGAAAACATCAGCAACAATTTTCTAGCCAGAGATCGTCATACTAGAGACTCAAATGACTCTCTAATTAATAGTTAAATCTTCCAAGTGGAAAAATAATGGCTAGTTTCTTTGATTCTTATCAGAATAATCCCGGTAGTTGATAAACTCTAGAAGATATTTTAATTTTCGCCGTTGAATATTTATTTTTGATTTATTTTTGAATTTCTCATTTAACTCCATTTTTATTAGCTCAAAATTAATTATTTTGAACTAATTTCTTCAAATATTTGACTTTGACTTAACCACCAAGGTCCAAGGGTCCAAATTTTCTTGAAATATACAATATTCCTTTGGTGGAAGAACTTCAAAAATTACTTCTTTCAAGACCCACGATTTTTTTTTCCACTTAGAAAATTAATTTTCCTAAGATGATTTAATTTGACTCTAATTAATTAATTTCTGGCTTAAAATTTATTTAATTTTTTGTCAAAAAAATTAATTAATTTACACATGAAGGGATTTAATATTTTTTCCAACCTCATTTACATAAGATGTTTACATTTACAACCCTCAAAGGGGGAATAAACATTTGGTTTAGACCCTCAAGACACATACCCAATTTTGCGACACAATATGATCTAGTAGACCGAGTGATTTGTAATAAAATAATTTAGCCAACTAGCTTAAATATTCTCAAATCACTTTTACATAAGACTCGACTAGAACACTAAGACTTATCTAAGACTTTGATGAAGAATTCCACCCTAGCTTTGGAGTGAGGTTGAAGGGAAAAACTTTACCAACCATCTGTGTTTAGAAACACACATGAGTCAGTGAGATGATAAAACTCCCAAGGATGAAACTTTTCGCCAAAATAATAGGCTTACCTAGGTTGTTACATACACTTAAGGTCTTACTAGGATCATATACATTACATAACTTGCAGAGTGAGTTTATAATGACACATAAGATTGTTGATAGATGATCTGATCTAGTTGAAAAAAATTGTACATCCGCTTCTTTGGAATTTTGACAAATATGAGTGCAACATTTGGCTCTAAATGGGGACACATGGCTTCCATGAAGTGACGTGAGAAACCTTGAATCCTGCATCCAATAAAATAGAATTCCATCAAATAAATATCCATTCAAAATCGAAATCATCATGTATACAAAGAAACTGTTGTTGGAATATAAAAATCTACTCTAACAAACTGAAATATAAAAGACATAATATAAATGTGTGAAATAAAACTACAACATGACATGACATGAAAAGGAGTAGGGTTAGAGATACTATACAAAGATGCCCCGTGGCATCATATATCTTCAACATAGTGCATATTGAGCATCTGTGGACTTTCCGGCAAGTCTGTGGGTTGTTTCTCGAATGTGCCATGCTGAATTCTAACAATGCTAGGACTCTATCTTATCCGAATATTGAGCTGCTCCTGACCATTGGATGCATCACACTTCTTCCTTCTTCTCTTCTGCTTTTTACGCTTTCTCTCAATAGGATGCGATGTTGATGTTGACGTGATCGACATGTAACTTTCTATCGGATTTGGATAGCATTCATATGAAAAATTTGGAATGTCTACGATTTTTATGACCTGCTCTACCTTATTTTCATGACCCTGTTCTGGCAAAGCCGCTAGATCGGTCTTGAAATCATCGATCTGATTTCCTTCAGTTTCCTTCTTGGCTGGGTCACCTTCATTTAACCATTTCTCAATGGAATCAATGACTTTTTTATAATAAGATGAAGGCTACTTTGGTGACTTGGGATTTTCATGTACTGGATCCTTTGGTCTTGGCTGGAGTTGTGATTTTTGTATCATTTGTAGCTGAAGAGTGGCCTGCTCAATTCTTATGGCATTCATTTCGTCAACATGTATCGATTCCATAATTTTCATTTGTTGTATGCGATCAACCTCCATCGTCTTAATCTAGTTCTGCAGTCTATCCTCTATGACATTCATTTGATCAGAATGTTCAATTTTTAATAGCACTGATTTCCTTGGCATGATTTTCTTCTCTAGCTAATAACCTGTTTTGAAGAGAGACTTGATTAACTTCCATGTCTTTTATCATTCTATTATGATTTTCTTGAATAGAACTTATTTCTTTCTTATGATTTTCTTTTATCAAGCTTAGCTTCTCAACATGCTCTTCCCCCTAGGGCATCCATCTTGTTCTGAAAAATGATCCTTTGATTATACTGAGTAACTTCCATTGTCTGTAACTTGTTCTCCATGGAACTCATTTCTCTGGCGTGATCTGCTATTAATCTTGCTTGACTAGATTTTATGTATTTGATTGTTTTAGTTAATTCCTTGACAAGATGCTTATCATCTTTTTTTTTCATCATCAAAATGATTAACCTAGTTACTAGTCCCTGCCTTTCCACCATCGAGGACTCTTCTTACAATGGTGCAAGTGGATTCATCATGAAAGTGATTACAAAATCTATAATATAGTACTTCTTGATCACTATCACGTTGTAACTGATTCTCTTGCAACTTCTTTATGCGATTTTTCATGTCATTGATTTTATTTCTTTGCTCAAGTAGCATACTTTTAACGATTTCTCTTGATTCTTTAACCCCATATTCCTTTTCTGGAAGGTCATGAGGATAACCTTGAGTGTTAGTAAAACGACAAGGGATAGACAAGTCATCCATGATGACTTATTTAAAGAGAAAGAGAAGCTGATGGATGTCAGAGAGATATCTTTGTTCAAGACAATCCAGAAATCCATAAGAAGCAAGCCTCTAGCAGGAATTCTTGTAAGAAATGAAAGAAATGGAGTCGCCACTTGAACACGAATCTATCTCCAAAATTCAGAAGGAAGAAAACTGAAAAGTTAGTCAGGGAGAAGCAAGTGGATATCAAGGAAGGCTTCCTGTCTGAGAAAAATCAAATTCTGACTAGAATGTAATTTGTTTAACCGAGCTCTAAGAGCGGGGTTAACCAAACTACCAATATTATTTCTAATGTAAGATTTTGTGAATGGATGAAAAAGTGGATTCACCACCCAAATAGGAAACTAACCCAAATGTCCAGGTGCTTAGGTGCAAATAGAGAAGTGAACAAGACAATAAGAAGATTAGTGAGATATCAAAGTGTCATAAAATGTGGTGCTTGACAGATTAAGAAGATGAAAATGGATTAGAAGATTATGAAGATTTTCGTTGAAGCACCGAGAAAAAGATATCCTCGGCAACGACGCCAAAAAATGTTGTGGCATTAACGGGACAAATGAATGAAGGATGAAAGATCACAAGATAATAGAATATTGTAAACCTCGACAACTAGAAAACTCGTACTCGGCAATGGCGCCAAAAAATGTTGTTGCTCAAATTGTACAGGCATCGCAACAACCGCCCAGGGCGAGGGATATCATTCTGATCCCTGCCCACTCCGTTCTAGCTATCTCCCAACAACATGCTATGGGGGGTAGTCCTTATGGAAATGAGGTGAAGGAAAACAAGTTTGGAACCAACTTGTTTAGTAGACATGAATGAGTGACCTAGTTATTTGGTTAAATTTATCAATATTAATGATTAGATTAGATTTTAAGTATGAGACCAATGCCTTGGGTAGTTACAATTCTTGCATTAATGTAAATTAATGCCAAGTAATTGGATGGAAACCTATTGCTTGATAGTAGACTAACCTATATGGGATTCAAGTCCTAAGAGCTAGGTGTGATGCAAGAATGTTGGTAAATTTTAGATTAAATGCCTATTCTAAGTTGAACCTCTCCCTTAACTATTTTGAAAAACAATCTTTAGAGTAGGTTGTGGGATGGAAACCAACAAAAAACAGACAAAGACTTGATAAACGATACCTCCTCTTGTGTTCCAACCACCTAGTGCCTCCGGCATTGCAAAGACCGTGGCTTTGATGATTGCAAGGTCACTGTGTTAACCACTAAGAAGGGTTGAATCCCTCAAGCTAATCAGAAGAGAATTTCCCTAGGAGTCTATCAACTTAGTTTATGCTAGGAGGTAAGTTTTTAGTGCAAGCTAGGTCCTAAAACTCTCGTGCGAAGATGATGAGTGAAATTATTTGAGTTAACATTGTTTAAGTGTTTAAGTACTCAAATTATGATTAGTCCTTATGACAATAGTACATAACAACAATTATAGGACAAATCTTAATACAAGGCAAATGCTTAAGGATACAGGTGCCAATGAATCAATCCACAAGATACTTAGAACAAATTATCCAATTTGTCAATTAGTTAATGATTACACCATGTCAATAAAATTTACTCAAGATGTTCTTATCACAATGCCAATTAGATTCCAAGTGTCAAATCAACTTAATCAACCACAAGATCAGAAATTTAGAGCTTAAATGTATGAGTGTTTAAAGTGTAAAATATAAAAATCCTTGTAACTTAGAGCAAGACAAGCAAGTGTCAGATCTCAAATATCCAAATTAGTGGTAACATTTCATAAAATTCCAACACTTATTAGACTTATGACAAAATTAAGAAAATCATTTGAGATCATGGGATTTACCAAATATACGAAACATACAATTTTCCGAATGATTAGCATATGTAAATTTATGAATTTAGCTCACTTTCAATGGAGTATTAAGTGATATGTCAGATTTGAAGCAACTTACAATAGTAAACAAATAATTAGATCAACAAGTTAATGATGCTACAACAAATGCCCAATATGTTCAAAACTAGGAAAAAATGATCAAAATTCAAAAAATAAAGTTTTTTGGGTTTTTAGAGTGTGATATTAAGAAAATATCAGATCTGAGAAAATTGTTACATCAATGCAGAAATCACAAAACCAGTGAGCTATTAGTGCTTGAACAAATGCCAAAAAATGCCCAGAACATCAAAAAAATGCCAAAACTGAAAATTTGAAATTTTGAGCCTTCTAGGTGAATTATTTAGAAAAAAGTTGGGATCTAAGTAAAATTCCAGCAAGCAAAAAATCAAATCCAGGCTAGATAACCGTGCCAAAATGGTCAAAATTTAGGAAAATTCAAATTTTGCAATTTTGAGTTATTTTGACCAAATTAAATGTGATTTTAGGGCTTATATATCACTTTTAAAAATAAAAATTACAGCAGTGGTAAAATAGTGAGAAGCTAGGGTTCAAATAGAAAACCAAGAGGCATTGGGGCCTTGTAGATAGCTAAGAAGACTTCTAATGAAGATGACCACCTGAAAACACAATGTTAACCCCAGAATCACTGCAAAACAAATTATTAGAGATGAAATGCCAATCCCTTGAAGAAACCCTTGCTTTCAATTAGATCTAGTCCTTGTAGCGCTTATGGATTTCTTAATGCTTGCAAAATAGGTCCCAAACACTAGCTTTTTAGGTTGGGTAAGGGCTAGGGCCTTCAGAAAATGGGTTTCTTCCTCGATTTGAAAATAAACGACCTACAAAAATAGCCTGAAAACCCTGGATGTCTAGGGTTTTTGAGGTTTCCAATGTCAATTTCTTTCTCAATACTGAAACAAATTTAGAATAGAAACCCAAATACCCAATATAAAAAAATAAATTTAAATTTCAAAACTCAAACCCAAGTATATACAAAATCTCAAAAACGCAAAACCTAAGATAAAAATATTTACCAAATTTATTTATAAATCTATTCACAAATTTAGCAAACGTATAAGGGTTTTGATTTTTTTTTTTTTTTGAGAAATATATATATGTATATAATATTATATTATATATATATTATATATATTATGGGTTGGTTTTTTTGTTGGTATTTTTTATTTTATTTTTAATATGAATGAATGACTAAAAATAATTTAGAAACCTAATGCACACTATAGCCTTAACGAATATTAAATCCGCCATGCAATTATTTGGGATCCAAACAATATAATTCCTGCCCAAGTTTGTGAACTTGGAGACCAAGGACTGAAGTACTTGCAAATACTATGTATTTATCTCAAGACAATCTGTTAATCATATGGGGAATCAAACCACCTAAGATTAGCCCAAAACTATCAATAACATAATTTTATCTTCATCTAATGAAACAAATCTTACAAATATTCAACACGACATAAGAAAGATCATAGTCAGTACATACCACAAATCATGAACATGGAACACCTTGAATTTGCACCCCAAGGTCTTTATTATGATAGAAAAAATAGTTCCCATAGTTTATATGAAAGCTTCAGTATCAATTTTATAGTCAGAGTTCATCGTGCTAGAGACTCAAATGTATTTATAATTTATAGTTAAATCCTCCAAGTGGAAAAATAACGGGTAATTTCTTTGATCCTTGTCAAAAATAATCTCGGCCGTTGATAAACTCTTGAAGATATTTTAATCTTAGCTATTGAATTTTTATTTTTGAAGAATTTTCGAATTTCTCATTTAATTCCATTTTTATTAGCTCAAGATTAATTATTTTGAGCTAATTTCCTAAAAAATTTGACTTTGACTTAACCACCAAGGTTCAAGGGTCCAAATTTTCTTGAAATATACAATATTCCTTTAGTGGAGGGCCTTCAAAAATTAATTCTTTTAAGACCCAAGAATTTTTCCACTTGGAAAATTAATTTTCTTAAGATAATCTAATTTGACTCTAATTAATTAATTTTCTGGTTTAAGATTTATTTAATTTTTTACTAGAAAAATTAATTAATTTACACACGAGGGAATGTAATATTTTTTCTACCTTCATTCACATAAAATGTTTACATTTACAACCCTCAAAGGGAGAATACACATTTGTCTTAGACCCTCAAGACACATACCCAATTCTGCGACACAACATGATCTAGTAGACCAAGTGATGTGTATTAAAATAATTTAGCTGACTAGCTTAAATTATTCTCAAATCACTTTTACATGAGACTCGACTAGAACACTTAGACTCACACACGACTTTGATGAATAATTACACCATAGCTTTGAAGTGAGGAAAGAGGGAAAAACTCTGTCGACCGTCTGTGTTTAGAAACACACAGGAGTCAGTGAGATGAAAAACCTCCTAGGATGAAACTTTTTGCCAAAATAATAGGCTTACCTAGGTTGTTATATACACTCAAGGTATTACTAGGATCATTTACATAATGGGTTTATAATAACACATAAGACTGTTGATAGATGATTAAATTGTGTTAAAAAAATATGCACTTCTGCTTCCTTGGAATTTTGACAAATATGAGTGCAATGGGTCCTTCGCCAATATATTAATATAATAAATCTATATATAAATATAATATTATATAATATATATGTTAAAGTTGCAGAAATGAAGAAGCAGGTGAGTGAGCTAGTTTTGGTGTCTATTTGATGGATTGCTACTACGCTCTTGCTCATTGGACAATCAGGTCCTACTTTTTATATGAAATTACTGATAGTTTTCACTTTGTTATTCTATATTAAAGTCATCTCATGTCCTTGACAACTAACTATAAATGGATGAGATTGAAAAATGTGGTTCAATCTAACCAATGTTTTGTTACAAATTGCCCACTTGCTAGCAGTGCGAGCTGGATCATTACGATTATTACTGTATGGGTGATGGATTTTTCTACTTCATGATCAATGTTTTAGCGGAATATCACATCCTTTTTTATTCCTAGCAGAGTTTTTAATTCAAGCTTCCAACATTCTATTTAAAGTTATTTTCCCATGCATTAGTTTTAGGCATGTAGTCCATGAGTTGCTTGACTAATTCATGGCGGGATCAATCAGTTTGAACCGTATCTACTAGTTTAGGGTCAAGGAGGCATGGCATTGCTATTTTAAAGTTTACTGTAGCTTTGTGGACTTTTGGAAAGCATTTGACTTGGCACCTCAGGAGAATTTGTTCTAAAGGCTTAGAGACATCTCGGATTAAATTCACGTGGCTATATGAGTCAGTCCTTGGTTGTCTCCACATAGCTAAAAAGGCATAAAATTTAATTAAGAGTACCACTGGGGTCAAATAGGGATGCCTACTACCCCCCACATTATTTTCCACATTGACAAGTTGGAGCACTTCCTAGATGAGAACAACTAGGATGGAGATGGGTGTCTTCTCCACCAAGTCCTAATATCTATCTTGCTTTTAATGGACAATGTGATCCTTTTAGCCTCATCTC
>APFE030139319.1:0-19156 GCA_000404065.3 Pinus taeda
ACAGCTTATCATACGTAGAAAGATGGTCAGACATAGAGGGTCAACAAGATCTTGGAAGATATGATGAGGATGTACGTGATGCACCAGCAGACAAAATGGGAAGAGTATCTACCATTGGTTGAGTTCACATACAACAATGGTTATCAGGATTCATTGAGGATGAGTCCTTTCGAGGCTTTGTATGCACGGATTTGTAATACTCCCACCAGCTAGAGTGATCCAGTGAACATGGTACTTATTGGACCAGACATGTTAGCGGACATGGAGTAGGAAATGTAGGTTATAAAGAGGAATCTAAAGGAAGCACAGGATAGACAGAAGAGTTATGCAGATCATCATAGGGTATTCAATGAGTTTCAAGTTGGGGAGCATGTGTATTTGAGCATCAAGCCCAAGAAAAGCTCTTTGAGGATTGGTTCATGTGCCAAGTTGGCAACATGGTATTGCGGGCCTCTTTAGATCCTTGAGAGGATTAGACCAATGGCATATCGACTTGCACTACCTCCAATAATGATATTCCATGATGTTTTCCATATTTCATTGCTTAAGAACTATATAAAGGATGTTTATCATGTTATTGATTGGTATATATTGCAGGTGGAGCAAGAAGGAGAGTTCCAGCCAAAGCCTCAATGCATACTCAGTAGTGGAAGCATATCATGCTTAGGAACAGAGCCATAGATAAATTTAAAGTGCAATGGAAGCACTTTGGGCCTGAAGAAGCTACATGGGAGATGGCGGATTAAATGCGGGCCCTATATCCTTCATTGTTTGTCAGTTGAGGAAATGTAGTTTTCGTTTTTTGTTGGTTTATGTTTGGCATATGTTTTGTTGATGTTTTTGTATATGTCTATGTACATGGATGTAAATACCATAATGAGTTGTGTTATAAAGCTCCAGTTTGCGTTATGCTTGTTATTTGGTCATGTTGTCATGATGTTTTGCTTTTGAGCAAGTCTATCATTGTAAATACTGAGCTATTTATAAGCTCCATAGGAAGTATATTTGATTTTCAGCAGTTTTTATAAGGTCATGATGTGGTTTAACACCGAGGATGATGTTCCCCCAAGGGGGAGGGTTTTATAACAGCCCTGGTGAAAATTTCATGTAATAAAAGTTAATAAAGGCAAAATAAGACCACAGTTAAGGGACACTTATTCCAAGCTGAATGTTGGGCAAAGATATCCTAGTGGGCATTACTGGATGTGTGTTTTGGCTAAGGGAAATTAGCAAATGCTAAGGCAAAGGCATTAGAATTTTGGCACATTTATTTATGAAAATAATGGAAAATAAGAGAAAAGTAAGGTGAAAGGTCACAGGTTGCATGTGAGGAGGAAATGAAAGGAAAATAATGGAAAATGAAGAAAATAGAGGCCTCATCTACAAAAAGGTTTCTGAGGATCAGTTGGTAACCTTTTTTCGCTTCAAGTTTGGAGCTCTCTCATTATTCTCTCTCTCCCTCTTGGTCACTCAGAGTTTTCTTGGAAGCGCTCTAGTCTTGGAGCAAGGAAAAGGAAAGCAAGGAAAGGAAAAACAAGCAAGGTCAAGGAAGAAAAGCAAGATCAAGAAGCTTCAATGGGAATACTTGTAGGTACTCTTTTGCATGTGTGATTTCCTAGTTGGTTTGGACATGCATGGCTTTGCATGTTGGTACATGGTTCTCTTGTTGTTGGTGGAATGGTTTTGTCGGGTTATGACAGTGGTTTTCAGCCTAGCCTTTCCTTTTTCCAAATGCCATGGTGTTGGGATGTTTATCTTGGTTCTTTATGAGCTTTGGTTGCCGGATGGACTTTAAAATCCAGGGTAGAGGTGGTCTCAGGTTCCATTCGCAAAGGCCTAGGAATCCCTTAACCGGTTTTGGTGAGATACATGGTAAAGCCTGAGGGAGGTGCCTCGGTTTATGGCCTAGTGATCTGATTTTGGATTGCAGTAAAGCCTAAGAAACAAGGAGATGTAAAATTCCTCGAGGATAGTGATGGATTCTGGATGGAATTCCAAGTTCTGTTCAGTTGTGATCATAGCACCAGTTCTAGTGTGATCAGGGTTTGGTGAGGGTGGAGGTGGTTTAACCTCTGGATTCCCTTGGTTGTTCTATGACATCCCACACTCATGCTTGGAATATGGCATGAGGGTGACTAGCTGAAAAGGAGATTTGGTTCAGCCATGTCTATGGTCGGGTGGTACGTGGAAGTCCCGAACCTAGTCAAATTTTCCTATCATTAATAAAAGTTAAGTTCTCCTACTTTTGTATTGATTTATATATGGATTTAATGGTTATCATATCTCTGATGTTTACATGGTTTTATGCTAGTTATAAGATTGGTTCACTGACTGGTTCATGTCATGGTTATCTCATGTATTTAATTTTAACTGTTAAATCAATGGATGCAAGACATAATTGATGATGTAATGGTTCACTGGAGAAGGAGGTGATCCTTCAAGTTATGTTTCTTAAATTGTTTCATTCATTTACGCTTTGCCTTGTATCCTAGGCATGTTGGTTGCATTGATGCCAAGTGTTTAATGAAATGTCAGTCTTGGTTGGGCATTCACAAGCTTAGTCTTGAGGTTTATTTTTGAATTACCAACATTGTTATCATGTTTTATTTGTTTTCTGAAGGTTATAACTGGTTCTGGGCAGTGGTCAGGATTCTGGGCTAGAAAAGTGGCTTAATTCCCAGAGTCACTGGCATAGGACTAGCCATCTGAGTCCATAGTCATTGGCTTGCAGGCTTGTGAGAGTGACTTTGGGTCTTTAGTCGCTCGCATGCCCATAACATGAGAGCGACTATGGCCCAATAGGTTCAGAAGGCCAGTGTGACTCAAGGACAGGCTGTCTGAGTGGTTGACTTGTCTCCTGAGGAGTCTACTGATGGTATTGGATGATTGTAAAGTGATGTTATGTTAGTTACACTTCCTTAAGGACACATAGGAGGTTGAATATGATCAAAGTAGCATATTCTCTCATGTTTACCCTAGTTGACATGGTTACTCTGGGTAGGCCTCGGAGGGGGTGTTATAGTAACAATCCACCTAGATGGTTACACTCTGCCTTTACTTGCTAGCAATCCAAACATCTAGCCACAAAATATTCTACATCTCTCTTCAAATTTGGCCAATAATAGAATTTCTTCATTGTTGTTAGCGTCTTCTGATAGCTTGGGTGACCTGAATATGGTTTCACATGAAAATACCTTAATATCACCTTCTTGAATTCACCGTTGTTTGGCACATATATCCTGTCTCTAAACCTGAACAAACCATCTTTCATGAGACGATAAGCCACATCCTGTACACCTGCACTTGTACCATTACTTGCACCTATACCTATACTCTATTGCAACCTATGCACAATCTCCATATACCTTCCATATTGTTGATCTTCCTGCAAAATCCTATCTTAGAGATTTCTCCCATAAGTACTCATAGCTATTATATGATTTACTTATATCCGCTTGTTAAGAGTATCTACGACCTTGTTCTCCTTCCCCTTAATGTATCTGATCTCAAAATAAAACTCACTAATCATGGCCAACCATATAGCTTTCCTGACATTCAGATTTAGCTGGTCAAATAGATACCTCAATCCATTGTGTTCACTCATCAATACAAACCTCCTACCAAGAAGATAGTTCCTCCACATCTTCAATGCATGAATGATAGCTGCCAGCTCAAGATCATGAGTCACATAGTTTTGCTCGTGCTTATTCAATTTCCATGTCTCATAGCATACCACCTGTTTGTACTGCATAAGGACCCCACCAAGTCCTCTCTTGTAAGCATCTGTACATACTACAAACTCTTTGTCCAGGTCCACAATCTTTAGCACAGGTGCATGTGTCAAAAACTACTTGAGCTGCTCAAAAATTGTCGCACACTCGTCTATCCATTCAAACTTCTTACCTTTCCTCTGCAATGATGTGATAGGATAAGAAATTTGCGAGAAGTTCCTAATGAACCTTCTGTAATAAATTGCTAACCCCATGAAACATGTCACCTCATCCACATTCTTGGGATCTTCCCACTCCATGATATCTCTTACCTTTTCTCGGTCCAATGTTATGTTGTCCTTGGAAACCATATGTCTAAAGTAGTGTACCTCAATCTGAAAGAAACTGCACTTGCTGAGCTTAGCATATAATTGATGCTCTCTGAAAAATCTCAACATTGTTGCTAAATACTTGGCATGATCTTCTTCATTTTTTGAATATACCAATATGTCATCAATGAACATAATAACAAACTTGTCCAAAGACGGATGCAACACACTATTCATCAAGCACATGAAGGTAGCTGGAGAATTAGTTAAATCAAAAGGAACTACAACAAACTCATATGAAGGTACTTGAAGGTACAACCAATCCATGCCCAACAATGTGTTGTATGATCCCAACGGTAATACATTCAAATGTGTTGAGGTAGACATACCTTTCAAATCAAATGTACAAGCTCTTACCCAATGATGAACCCACTTGTTTGTACCTGTAGCCAACTGCACCAACCAAGATTTTGCATGCACTCATTTATTCAAACTACACTTATCCACCAGGTCAAGATTAACATAACTATAATTAGATCCAGGGTCAATCAAAATAGAAGCAACTTGATCACAAAGCTCACCGTCCATCTCAATGATAGATTTCTGATGGTTTGCCTGTCTGTTATCTAGTGCTAAATATATACGAGGAACGCTTTGACCAACATCCCCAACAGTCTGTGCCTCTTGTGCACTATATATCTGAGGCCTACCACCCTAATTCTATGGACAATCTCTCTTAAGGTGTTCCTTACTGCATGTACAGCACTCCAATCATCCAGTACCATCACCTCTATGTTGATGCTATGACCCATGTCCCTGTCTAGTTTCACTGAACTTATTTTGTGGTTCCACATTTTCTTTCTTTTTTGCATTCTGAGGCCTTGTTATTTTTGGCTTCCATTTACCTTTACCTTTGTCTTTCCCTTTCCATCCTCGCTGAGATTCATTCTTACGCTTTGATTGTTCATAGCAATGTTTCAATTTCCCAATAACTTCCTCAAGTGATCGAGGCTCATCATACTCAATCCGATCTCTAAATGCTAATGGAAAACCATTGACAAATCATTTAACTTTAGCCTTCCCATCTTTAAGATACGGTACATACCTCAATGGATCCAGGAACTTAGTCATGTACTCTTCATCTGTCATTGATCCCATCTTTAGCTTATAGAATTCTTTGGCCTTACTTTTATAGTACCTTTCTGAAAAATACTTCTTCCTCAAAAGCCTCTTGAACTCATGCCAACTCAAGTCCTCTATCCTGATGTCTCTAACTCACTTCAAATATTCCCACCAGATATCTGCTTTACCTCTCAAGCTGAAGATAACTACTCTGGCCTTCATATTATCTGTGTAATTATGCAACTCAAAGAACGTTTTTTATCCCAAGTATTTAAGCCTCTGCATCTTCCATCTTCTTCAAGTATCCATCAAAAGTAGGTGTCTTTACTTTCTTAAATTCATCTAGAAAGTATCCCTATCACTCCTCCTATAAGGATGATAACGATGTTGATCATAATTCCTATCAGAACCAGAACTACAGTAGTACATGTGTCCATCACCTCTCCTATTTGGAGTATCCAACAACCTTCCTTCCAACCATGAGACCTATTGCCATATGCCCCATTAGTTTTTTCCTCTTGCCCATGGTTGATCTGAAGTGGTCCTTGTCATTGCAATTCTAACAAACTCTGAAGTATCACTACATTTACCTCTGCTTGTTTTTCTTGTGACTTCATGATTTGGTCATTGTCCACCTTAAAACTCCTTATTTTTTCCTTCAAGCTTCTCAATGTGTCTGCTAAATCAGAATGGTACCCAACACCATGTTGCTCATATAATTCATAGGGAGAATCTTTGTAGTCCACCATCTTTCTAGTCATTTTGATCTCTTTCCTGTTGTTAGCACTCTGTAAATTTCTCCAGGTTGAAGAGAGAAATTCCAGAGGTAACCACAAACCTCTTTTGGTTAGAACACTGGAATTTTCCAACCGGAGGGGGCTCCCTCACTTGAAATAAGATCAAATTATGTAATCAACAATGCTTAAGGACATTTGACATAGGCCAGGTCTCTAAAGATTAAAAAAAGATTTAATGAAAATGTTTGATGTACTTGAGAGGGAGGGTCACATGGCATGGATTCATTTTTCAAAGTTTTACATAAAATTATCAAAACTTCATATTAGACACTTATGAAAACAGAGGCAGGATAGGTACTATTCCAAATCACAACATCTGGTTATAGCATAGGATGAGTTTTGAAAATAACTAGAAATTACACAGAGATATCTCATGTGTAACTTCTTCAGTATTTCATTGGCATACTTTCCCTGAGAGACAAACAATTCCTCATCTCCTTGCCATACTTCCATACTAAGAAAGTAATGCATAAGCCCCAGGTCCTTCATATCGAATTATCTTACAAGATCCTCTTTGCAATATTTTATCAGCTTTTCATCACCTGTTAGAATGAAATCATTGACATATAATACTATAATAAAATTTTTACCTTCAACCACAATATGGTAAAGGTTCTCATTTGCTTCACTTTTGGTGAAGCCCAACCCAATGAAATAGTCATCAATCCTGGTGTACCAAGCATGAGGTCCTTCATCTCGAATTATCTTGCAAGATCCACTTTGCAATATTTTATCAACTTTTCATCACCTGTTAGAATCAAGTCATCGACATATAATACTATAATAAAAAATTTATCTTCAACCATAATATGGTAAAGGTTCGCATTTGCTTCACTTTTGGTGAAGCCCAACCCAATGAAATAGTCATCAATCTTGGTGTACCAAGCACGAGGTGCTTATTTCAGTCCATACAATGCTTGCTTCAGTCTACACACATGTAAATCTATGTTGAAGGCCTCAAATCCTTTCGACTACTCAATATACACCTCTTCCTCAATCATACCATTGAGGAATGTTTTCCTCGCATCCATTCGATGTATCTTCCATCCCATCTCTACTGACAGTGCTGGAATAGATCTGATTGAAGAGTACCTTGCTACTGGAGCAAAGGTCTCCTCGTAATGAATTCCCTCCACTTAAGAGAACCCTCTAGCCACAAATCTAGCCTTGTGTTTCTCCACACTCCCATATGTTGCTTTCTTTACCTTGTAAATCCATCTGGAACTCACTACCGACTTGTTTGCTGGTCTTGGGACAACTTCCCAAACATTGTTTATGATAATAGAGTCATACTCCTCAACCATGGCATCAACCCATACTGGTTGCTGCATTGCTTCCTCGAATGAGGATGGATAAACCTCTATACTCTCTCTCATCAGAGCCATGTAGCCAGTGTACTGATCTGGTGACCTCCTCTGGCTACGTTGTGATGTGAGTGGTCCCACATTCTCTCTAGCAATATGCATCAATCTGTCAGCCTCTCTAGTGTGCTTCCTTCCATCTTTGGAAGTCTTTGCATGAGTGGGTGCTTCCACTCTCTGCTCCTCTGCATGTGGTTGCTCCACATCATCCTGAGGTTCCTCCTTTGGAGCTAAAATATACTCACCTACATGTAACTGAATCTCCCTCCCAAGGGAACATCTCATGGCCTTCTCTTCATCAAACTTTACATCTCTACGAACCATTGTCATCTTGTTGGATGACAGGCACACCCAATAGTTGTCAGGTGTATCACTATACCACACAAATATACCCAACTCAGTTATTGGCTCTAAATTTTTTTGTGCATCCTTGGTAACTTGACAGTAGACTAATGAATCAAAGATCCTAAAGTGTGCCACATTTGGTTTCTTACCTGAAAAATCTTCTTCTAGTGTACTCATTGCGAGAATTCGATGAGGGATTTTGTTTTGCAAATAAACAGTTGTGTTGCATGCTTCAACCCACAAGTGCAATGGTAGGCCCTGATCATATAACATTGCCGGTGCCGCTCCCATAATACTTATGTTCTTCCTTTCAGTCACCCCATTCTATTGTGGGTTATGAGTTGCTATTAACTCCTGTCGAATGCCTTTTGATGCACAAAATTTCTTTAATTCATTCAAAACATATTATCCACCGCTATCACTTATGAGAGATTTAACTTTCCTTCTAGTATCTTTCTCAATAAGTGCTTTAAATTTACAGAATTTAGTGAACATCTCATATTTCTTCTGCATGAAGAAAATTCAACACTTACGAGAAAAATCATCAACAAATATTACATAATACATGTGCTTCTCTGGGGAAATTGTCGAGAATGGTCCGCATACATCTAAGTGAACTCTATCAACGATCGCTTGTGCTCAAATGTCTTTATCATGAAAGGAAGCTTTGGTGTACTTCCCTAATATACACCCTTTGCATGTGTCTCTTTGCTCTAGTGTACCCTTGGGAAGTCCTATAGAAATTTGTTGCATGATCTTCAAAGATCTATGGTGCAAGTGACCCAATTTTCTATGCCACAACTCATCAAGGTCTCGACTTTGCACCTTCTCTTCTTTTGTTCTCAAAGCAATGCAATATTCTACATCCAATTTGTAGAGGTTCTTCACCCGAACCCCATGATCTGAATGGGAAAATTAGTTTTGATGTGCTAAATTCCTCTTCAGAATATGTAAAATTGCTTAAGGATTCATGAGGTTAATTTCAAGTTTTAACATGAGTTTTTGAATGTTTTTATGTAAATTTCATGTACAAATTAACATAAACAAATGACTGAACAACAACATATAACAGACATGAACATCACCAAAACAGTCTCACAATAGCACATGATGAAGGAGTTCACCCTGCCTGGGCTACGTCTCCTTGGTCTAGCTTCCAATGGCTTGGACCTCTCTATTATGCTCAAAAGTGTGAATACATCAGTTTACAATGCTCAGATAGCTCTAAACCTATTCCAATGGCTCCAGAATGCCCAAAAATGCCTGTCTAACCTCCTTCTGCTCCCGATTTGGTCAAAAACTGAAAAATTTATGGCTCCCCTTAACTCTTGCACTATACACTTTACAAATTCCCCAAAATCCGACACTTGTCCTACAGTTTCACCCCAGTTTCCACTAACAGAGCAACAAATTGACGAAAAATTAGCGCAAATTGTGGAATGAATAATTTCTTTGCTAATGCCTTAAGTCCAAAAATTTGGGTCATGTGGGGGGACATGTGCCTGGGGCTAAGGCCAACGGCTCACCCTGGCCAGCCAGGGCCCCACTCCTTCCATGCTTATGGTTCTGGCCTTGGATCGTATGGGTAGTTTGTTGGGGGGTCAGGGCTAAGCCCTGACCCCTTACCCTCATTACTCCACCGAATATAATATAAAATATGTTTTTTTCATATGGTTAACAAGAGACATCATATAGTTCAACGATTAGAGCATGATGCTTGGAGTTTGGAGGTCGCGGGTTCGATCCTCGCTACTGCTGCCCAGACCTTAACCCAATTTTTGTGGCCCCTGGCTGGGCCATGTGGTAGCCTATGGTTGGTCGTCAACCAACCAATGAAATTTGCCCAATCTGCACCAATGAAATCGTGCCACTTGGCACCATCTAATTCAATGAAGGAAAATGGTCATATGCACAGTCACCCTACCACGTAGGCATGCCCAGTCAGCACCACATCAGCAATATAGACTACTGACTAGGTTGCTTGCATATATATTTTTTAAATTCGCCTGTTTAGGAAAATGAATAGAACATGTTTCTGGGAGCGTACAAAGTTTTTTTCGCGAGAAATGAGTTGCTCTAGATTTAGGATGATGAGAACTACGCGGTCGTTCAAGTTCCACACCGATCTGACAAATTTGAATTTTGAGCACCTGATCATTCCTTGTTGGGAAGGGGTCCCTGGGGTCAATTTTGTTATGTTTTGGGAAAATTTTGTAATATCTTTTTGTAGCAAATGTAAATTCTCCACGAAATGTGGAAGCAGAGCGCGAAGCTAGTAGAAGTCAAAGGGGCTTTAGCCTCTTAGTTGGGTAGGTGATAGAGTTATTTTGAGACCCACCCATGGTCTGTAGACCATGGAATTGTAAAGCAAATGTTATGTAAATTTGAGTCATAACGAGTCTTAGAAGTTAACTTTTGGTGAAGAATCGTGGTAAGGGCAAGGTGATAAGGCGGGAAAGGTCTATTTCTTGTACTTATGCGAAAGGGGAAGGCTCCTACTGCTAAGTGCACAGAGATCTTGGTAAGTCCGCAAGCTAAGTGTACGGGCCCCTGCAACTGAGTGTGCAAGGATAAGAAGTCTATAATTGAATGTTTATACTTAATGAAGACTGTTTTGAGATGATTCTGATGCATCTGTGCCAAGTTATTTACTTCTACTAAAGTTTATGGATATTCACTCTGTGATATGTTTTTACGTGATACTGCACAAAACTAATAGATATATAGTAGTTATGCATGATAATTACAATTAAGTACATTCGTGAAGAGCTGGAAGTCATTTAGATAGATTTGCAGTAGTTGTCTATCGAAAGGATTAGAGTTACGCGAAGTTAGATCTAAGCCATAAGAACCTCAAGAGACCATCACACAGGCCTCTGGATGCAAAAACCTGGTTCTAGCATCCCCCATTATTGCTTTAGGTGAGATTGCAGTCTGCGTTATGCAGGTTATTTCTGAAAGGGACAGCAGTTAGGGTTTTGTTGGTTAGCGCATTTAAAGTTGAACTTGGGTCAGGCCCCATCAAACCAAAAAATGGTTCCGTTATCAGGACTAGGATCTATCTGAGGAATGTGTGATGTTGAATAAGTGGTTCCCTGCTAAGAAGGAAATCAAAAGGTGGCTTGATCAGAAATTGCACGTGTTTGTAGCTCAAGAGAACAAGAACCCACGGTTATCCAAGAAGAAGTAGCGAATAGATACATGTACACAGATGAATTCTATTTCTTCCCTTGGGGACTGCACGAGCGGCTATCTAGATTAGCAGACAGTCAGGGTACATGGAGACTTAGCAACCCTATTGTGTGGACTGCAGATTTGGTGAGGTGCCTGGAAGCTTCAAAAAAAAACAACAACAACAACAACAACAAACAACAACAACAAAACAAAAACAAAAACAAAAAACAAAAAACAAAAAACAAAAAACAAAAAACAAAAAACAAAAACAAAAACAAAAACAAAAACAAAAACAAAACAAAACAAAACAAAACAAACAAAAACAAAACAAAACAAAAAAACCATCGTGTGGGCCACTGATCACTGGATTGATCTCATAGTCATAGGATTTGTCACTGAACTTGCCATTGATACAACAATAAGCTATAACGAAGCAGAGTGCAGGCTCCTGAAGGAACCTCGAGGTAAGTACTTAAAATCTCTGAAAACTTGGATTAAGATGTTGTTGTGTGAGAAACAGGTTATGAAATTACCTTCATGTTTGGGACTACGCGAAGTGGAAAACCCTTCAGAAGGAATGGAGAATCAAGCTTTGAATACAGTCTGCTATTAGGATCCTCTTCTAGTGATGACGAAGGGACTATTCTAAGTACACCGCGAAGCGCACGTCAAATAATAAGTCAAGGTCTCATGAGGATACCTCTTCCATCCACTCCACCTCCACATCCACCTCCATCACATACACCTACACCCTCACCTCCACCTCCACCTCTGCATCAACCATTCAACATGGCGAACATAATGAAGATGCCGATTTTTAAACGGGTAGGAAGCGAAGACCCTAAACAATTTTTGTTTGCTGAAATGTTGTGTTGACAGTGCAACAGATAACTGATGATAATCTAAAGAAAGCACAACTGGTCACAACGGTACAAGATAGGGCATTGACTTGGTATATTAAATTTTGTCAAGATAGACCTAACACAATGTTGGCAAAGACTCAGCAGGCATTGAACAATGAGTTTAAGAATCCTAAGTCTCAGGCACAATCTGTAATAGAGTTTAAGGAGATACATCAAAAGGTAAATGAGTCCTCGTGGGATTTCGATTGGAGGCTAAAATGCCTGATCCAATAGGCTAATATGAACATCATGGATGATCAACACAAAGTTTGGTACATTGCTTCGTTGTTACCTCATCTAAGATTATCATTATCACAACAGGAGATAGGAACACAAGCAGAGGCTGTGGAGATCGTGGTGAGGTTGGAAGCCTTGCCAATACAGGATATGAACATTGGAGTACAACAAATTCAGTCACAGTTGGCAAGACTGCACATGGAGTTACAGAGCTTGAAAACAAGGAAGGAAGCTCAACCAGAGGTGCACGCTGAAGTCTGGTGGACATGATAAGGATCATTGCCCTATTTATCATAATTACCTGATTGCAGGAGGTCATGTGCCTCTGAAACCTGATAACATTGTGGAACCAAGTGCGGGAGTACCATTATGGTGCGCTATCTGCCAGATAGTTGGGAAGCACGCAACTAATAATTGTCATATCTTGCAAAATTTTGTTGAGACACCGTAACAATTGTTTTGTACTTTCTGTAAATCAGTCAGGCATGATGATTGAAACTTCTGAAGTTACAAATTAATGATTGAAATGACCCCTACCAATCAAATGCAGACGGAACATCGGCATCAAGATTAGGGCATGGGTGCAACGTGTGGAGGATTTCAAGGTCGTGGAAGAAGAAGAGGAAGAGGGGCTAGTAGAGATCGCAGACAAGTTATTTTTTATAATTGTGTCAAAGCTGGACATTTTGTGCACGTCTGTCAGAACCCAACATATCCATCTTATCAATATTGCAGATAGTTCAATCATGTGATAGAATATTTCCCCATGCTAATTGCCAAGATGCAGGAGAAAAAATGCAACAACCTACGTAGAATATCCAGATGATGAGGGTGGAGCCTCACGAAGAGGATCATAACATCAATATCGTAACACACAGTGGTATTTCCACAGGAGAAGATAAGGGAAAGCATCCATAAACCGAAGGATGGGTGCGCAAGGCTGTTGAAAAGGAAGTTGGGTTTGACCCCAACTGAGTTAAAGAAACTTTTATGGAGGCCAAGAAGAATTTTGTTGAAGATTCTACATCAGGGAGTTAAGAGAAATCAACTAGAAACAGTGAAGTATAGGACATAGATCCCTCGTTATTGGCCACTTTTCTGAAAACTTTTATGAAGCTATTAAGAGATAAGAAGGCAGTGGAAGGGCTCCAAGAGCTAATCAACAATTGTACGAGAAAAATTAAGACTCCTTCAAAACATCACACTGTGAGGAAGCTGAGTAAACATAAGAAGTGAACAGGGCACGAGATGAGGCTGACCGCTCAGATTGGAGAATATGAAATGGATCAAGTCATCCTAGATTTGGGTTCTGATGCAAACATACTACCTGTGTTGGCATTATGACACATGCTTGGAACTATGGCATAGGTATTGTACTTGATGGCAACTCACTCAGCAAATCTCTCAGATGACAGTTCAGGCTCACAAGCTCTCAGAATAAAGGAAAAGGAGGTATACGCAGGTTTCCATTGACCAAGTTGTGTGTACACGCAGATTCACAGACCAAAAGGCGCGTATGCATATACACGCACTTTCATGCACAAAAAAGCACGTACAATTTTGAAAACTTGGTTTTTTTTTGTCCTTGGTATTTGGACCTATGGTTTTGGACCATGGTATCTCGTCTGAAGTGTTGAACCCAGATATTTGGACCCAGGTATTGGTTCTAAGTGGTTTTGGACCATGGTATTGAGTAAGGCCTAAGACTATAAAAGGGGAAGGAGATCATTAGGCAAAGGTACTCAAGGATTGAATATCTTATGAAGAGTAAGATCTAGAATACTGGTGATTGGGTTATGGTGCACAGCTGGATCGAGCGCTAGAAGAAGGATAAGGTCTATTGATGGGTCAAGATCTTAAGACTTGAAGAGAAGTATCTTTGTGTGATTTTTATCTTTTATCTTTGGCGCATGACTTGATCTATAAATATGATGATCTTGGTATAACTAATGTCTGAATAATTGAAAAGGGTAAATTATCTTTTATAGATATGTATGTAGGTTCAGCATAGCAAAGGCGCGCATACACGCTGGTTCGGTAATTCAAAACGGCGAATACGCAGGTTTGCCTTAAGACAACAACATATGCATGCAGGTTCTACATATTGAAGTAGCGTACATCTCATAAAAATATGTTTTAGCTACTTTTGTTTATTATTGTAGTGTTCTGGGTTCAGGATTGGTTTCTGGTTACTGTTACTGTATTCTATTTACAGCATTCAGAGAAGTCATTGTTTGATTTAGTTTTGGTTGGTGCAAAGAAGATTGGTTGATGCAGATATATTTGATGTTTGATTGATGTTATTGATGGATCCAGTCTGAAAATTTATGAGACATGGTCCCTGGAAGAAAAGAGAAGGTTGTAGCCTTCTGTAGGTCAGAACCTACATACTAGTACATCAGCTAGTACAAGAGCTAATGGGGTTGTAGCTCCCTTCCTGGAGAAGCTGGAGAACGAGAGAAGGTTGTAGCCTTCTGCAGGTAGAAGCCTGTGTATTGGTATAAGACTGCACTAGTACAAAAATAATGTAAAAAGAAGTTTCTTATTAAAAGAAGATAGAGACGAATTGCAACGGGTGGTTTTCACCCACATTGGGTTTCCACCTTATATCTTGTGTTCATGTGTGATTTCCTGTATTGTTTTACTACACTTGATTACTATTTATGGTTCTGATACATAGATTAAGATCAACTAACTAAATTAGAAGTCTGCAAGATATACGCAGTTTTCTCTAAACACAGTTGCATATATACGCATGTTGAATTTACAGAAGTAGCGTATATCAATTTTTTTATGGAAATGAAAAATTAATAATACTGATTCCCCCCCCCCCCCCAGTATTATTTCCAACAACCTAAACAAACATGGGAAAGGATGGGGAGACCTGCGCTACAATGGTCTCCTATACAGTTACGCATGGCCAATCAGTAGAAGATCATTCTTATGGGGCACCTGTATGGGGTAGCAGTAGACATTGAAAGAGTAAGTTCTCTAGCCGATTTTGAAGTAATTGAAATAGTGGATGAGAACAATCCTTACCCTGCGCTACTAGGAATTGATTGGGCCTTTGACATGGATGCAGTAACTAATCTGAAGAAGCGAAGAATGACATTTGAAAGGAAGGTGCTGCGAGTTATTGTACCACTAGATCCTGCTAAAGGAACACGGTACACTGAACCGGTCTGGGACTATGTGGAGGAAGATGACCTAAATCAAATATACAAGATTACTGTGCACGATGAAGATTGGATCAATCCCACTGCAGATGGACAGATCACGTGGGATAGAGATAGATCATTTACCTCAGATTCATATGAAGAGCTCGAACATTAGCATAATAGGTTGCATGAAGTCTCTACGCTACATTGCAATATGATGACAAAATCATTGTCATGCATATCTATGGAGGTAAGGAATCTCCTGCATTATGATGGCTTAAATGATGTTAATTTATTTTTGGATAAGTTTGAAAGGGAGGTGCCTGAAGAGCATTGTTTCCATGCACTCGAGTTGGCACTATGTGCTACGCCTGCCTGTTGGTGGGGTATGCATAAGGATAGCTTTGATGTCTGGAAGGAATACAAATGAATGATGAAGCTAAGGTTTGGATACTCTAATACCCGTATGATTGAGAAATAGAGTGGAAAGGATGATTCATGCGAACAGTTGGCATTGTGGATTAAATCATGGGGCGAAGAGCCACAACAAGAATGGGTGCATATCTTCTGTCACACCTTAGATACTATTCCAATGAATTGGTACTTGGAAAGAGAGCTACGCCATGGCATGGCCAAATGGGATACCTTGAGGGAGAGTTTCTTATTAACCTTAAGCTTTGAGGATGGATTTAAGTGCATTGATGAAGCACTCCAGGAAATTAAAGCCATTATCTTTAGAACACCTGAAGAGCCAGTAGAATGGGTTCAACCGGATTGGAGTACCCAGCTGCGCCATGTGCTGGAATGCTACAATATGACTACAGAAGAAGAAGAAGAAGAAGATTCATGAAAAATCAACATTACGAACATCAAGGGACAGTGCGAGGTTGAAGGTCATAAAGCAACAAACCTTGATATATCAGAATCTTTGAAGACCAGACAAGTAAACATTGGGTCCGACGCGCAACCTAAGTTTGCAAAGATAGGTGATTATTGGGTTGAATATAAAATTGATAAAGTTGCGGAGCTGCTGCACGAGTACCATGAATTATTTCCCACCAAGTTCTCGGACCTTAAAGGAATAATAGGGAAACTAAAAGTTATGAAGATCATTTTAAAGCCTCATGTGAAGCCTATGAAATAGAGACCCTACCGCCTAAATACGAAGTATAAGGAGAAGGTGCGCAAATAACTAGACAAAATGCTAGAAGATGGAATTGTTGAGCCAGTAGAAGAATCTGATTGGGTAAGCCCTATGGTTGTTCAAGAGAAGAAACAGTAGGGTGAAATCAGAATATGTATAGGCCTAAGGAAGCTCAATGATGCATGCGTTCATGACCCATTTCCAACACCATTTACAGATGAAATTTTGGAGAATGTTGGAGGATATGAAGCTTATTCATTCATTGATGGGTTCTCAAGGTACCATCAGATTAAGATCGCGCCAGAGGATCACAACAAGTCGACCTTCGCGGTGGAGTGGGGATGCTTCCAGTACACAGTGATTCCATTTAGACTGAAGAATGCGCCTGCGATCTTTTTAAGGGTTGTAATTGTAGCATTCAAAAAATTCATCCATAAATTCTTAAAAGTATATTTTGATGACTGGATTGGTAAAACGCCGCGTTTCAAGTCTACGCCTTATGTTGGATACTTGTCACAGATACCAAATTTCTTTAAAATTGAATAAATGTATCTTTTGCATGCCTTATGGGATATTTCTAGGCCATGTGGTATGCAAGCAAGGAATAATGGTAGACCCTGCAAAGATAGCAGTGATTGTCAATTTAGAAGCTCCAAAGAATGTAAAGTAGTTGCGCTCAACGTTGGGCGACACTAGCTACGATAGAAAGTTTATGATGGCTTATGCACAAATAACTACACTAATGGAGAAATTACTAAAGAAGGATGTGACTTTCTACTGGGATGAAGTGTGTCTGCGTAGTCTGAACATGTTAAAGGAAAATATGGTGACCGCACCCATTTTGGTGTTCCCAAACTGGAAGAAGGAGTTCCATGTGCATGTGGATGCCTCCTGTATTGCGTTGGGTGTGGTATTGACCTAACCAGGAGAATGCGAGATAGATCACCCTATAGCCTTTGCAAGTCAAAAATTATCAAAAGTGGAAAAAAACTATTCAACTGTAGAGCGCGAAGTAAAGCGATGCTCTACGCACTATAGAAGTTTTGACATTACCTGTTAGGTGCGCATTTCAAAATGTATACAGATCACTCCACTCTCAAGTATCTGGTCAAAAAGCTCATGTTGGATGGGAAGATATGTAGGTGGTTATTGTTGTTTCATGAATATGATTTTGAAGTGATTATAAAACTTGGACGCTTGAATGTGGGACTAGACCATCTATCCAAAATTGAGATAGGTGAAGAACCTACTAGCTTAGGAGAAGGGTTTCGGGTTATGCAACTTTTTGTTGTGTGTGTCGCTGATGATCATTTTGCTGATATAATCCAGTTTTTAGCCACTAGAACAACCCTGAAAGGATATTCTACACAACAGAAAAAGGAGTTGGTGGTCTATGCAGCTGACTTTTCTGTGATTGCGAGACACTTATATAAGATGGACATTGATGAAATTTTGTAACAATATGTTCTGGAGTTTGAATGCTCTAGCATCCTCACCGAAGCACATGGAGGAGTGGCAGGAGGACACTATGCAGGAAGAGAAACCGCGCAGAATATTATACACGCGGGATTATGGTAGCCGATGGTGCATAAGGATTCTAAGGCATGTGATGCATGTCATAGGACAAGAAAACCATAACGAAGGGACGAATTGCTCTTAAATCCTCAGATTTCATTATAGGTCTTTGACAAATGGGTGATTGACTTTGTGGGTCCCATACAACCACCTGGGAAAAAGACGGGCACAGGGTACATTATTATTGCGATGGAGTATTTGACAAGATGGGCAGAAGTACAACCGGTGAAGGACTGTAGCGCTGCTACAGTTGCGATGTTCCTGTTTGAATATGTCTTGACAAGGTTTGGGTGTCCTAAGATATTGATAAGTGATAAGGGTGCACACTTTCTAAATGAAACTATTTCCATGATACTCGAGGAATTTTAGGTTCATCATCAAAAGAGTACCACCTATCATCCTTAGGCAAATGGTACAATTGAAGCATTCAATAAAATTCTGGAAAACACATTGGCAAAGGTTTACAATGTGCAAAGGAATGATTTGGATGTGCGCATACCAGCAATCCTATTGACATATAGGACGATGTGTAAGAAGTTGATAGGAGAAACCCCGTTTTGGCTGGTCTATGGGATAAAGGTTGTGATGCCCATGGAGTATATTATATCGATTTTGTAAATTGCAACATTCACTGACATGGCGCCTCACGCAATTGTTGGAGTTAGAAGAAGACAGGTTTTTAGTAGGATTTCACCAACAAATGCAAAAGGAGCGCGAAAAGGCATGGCATGATTGAAATATTAAGTTGCGCACCTTCAAGGTGAATGATTTGGTCTTACTTTAAGATAACAAGTTCACGAAGTTCCCTGGGAAGTTTCAAATGCACTGGTTGGGACCCTATGTAGTCAAGGAAATTACAGATGGTGGTGCAGTTCAGCTCACGAAGCTGAATGGGGAATTATTTATGGGAAGAATTAGTGGAAGTCGACTGAAGTTATATCAAGGGGATCCTACCCCCACACAATGACTACATGATGGTAGGACAGTCTTAGTACTCTAGGTAATTGCAAGGGGTACAAGACTATAAACTACATTGCCCGAAGACTGGGAAAACAAAGTCAGGGGCTGTGCGAGGGAAGAAAGATGTACGCCAGGAGGAGCTCAGCCCAGGGAGTTGCGCCATAGAGGATGGTGCTACACAGCAGGGTCTAAAAAGAGTCATTGGATGCACTGTAGCTTATTGGATGGTGAAAATATTGTTAGGAGGAGTGGGTAGGCTGCTTTTATGGCACAAATCTTTGGCAATCTACCTCCAAAGATGCATTAAAAAAAAAAAAAAAAAAAAAAAAAAAAAAAAATTGG
>APFE030139319.1:22301-33683 GCA_000404065.3 Pinus taeda
AATTGGATTCTCCAATGAAGAGTTATGCCAAATCTCCCACAGTGACTTGATTATAGACTAATTCAGTAGAGCGAACTTGTATGACGTGCCACGTATCCCTGTTTTGACTTTTGGCTCTGAAAATATATACAAGAAACTACAGTCCGTCCTCTTTCTGTACCTTCTTACTAAATTTCAATCTGATTCTCAGAGAGAAAGTTATGACGATTTTCCCCAGGTCACCTATTCTGAATGTAATTCAAGATTCTACAAAAGGACCAACTTCCTCAGTTCATATATCTGAAAATATAGTGCAAAAAGCTCTGAAATTCGGACCTGAGATTCAATACGATGTCTTCTCAAATGGGTTTTGTTTTTAGCTTCTGAAACGTTGCAGAAAAAAAAGTTATAGCGAAAATTCCACGATGACCTGTTTGGAGCAGCGAAACCCTAGAATCCAAAGCTCTGATACCAAATGTTATGAAACCAGCTCAAGAGAAGATAGATCAACGCCTTAGAATTCAACCTCTTCGAGGTTGCCCTTTACATTACATAAATGAACAATTCTTGGATGATTCAAATGATAAAACCTCCTTTCTATATATAGGAGTCTAAGGAGTCACAATATAACCCAGCCGACCTAACAATAATAATATAAAGCCACAAAAATAACAATAGAGGGATTCTATGGGGCCTAGTAATAACAATATGGGGAAAATAGGGGCACAACAATATTAATAAGGGGTACAACTACAATAGTAATGGGGTAATCACTAGTATTATAGGGACCCAACAGTGTATTATCAGTTGCTAGAAAATTCCATTATGAATATTCCTTGCATGCAAAAGGAATTCTTTCCTTGAGGATTGTGCAGATAATTCTTCAGGTTTTGTGAGTGTGATGAGGCCAATTCACACATGTGGCTTCACTGGACCCCAAGAAAAAACTGAGCAAGGAAATAGGAGGCTTGGAGGGCTTGAGGAGGACATATACAATGTCTATTCAGTCTGTGAGTTGTATTGTTTGATTGTAGAGAGAGCCGGATAGCTTGAGAGCTGATTCTTTTTTTGACTTGAACAAGATTTCCACTTGTCTAATAATACAAAGATTGGAGTTTTAGGCTGAGGCTTTCCTCGGGTTATTTCTTCTGTGTTATGTGTGATTGATTTCTCATTCTCAGTTATATGTGTTCTCATTGATTGTGCTCAAATTGATTAAGCTTCCGCAAAGTTTATTGTAGAAGTAGATCTTGTATTTTGCTTTAATCTATCGCATAATATGTTGATCTACAGTGGGAATTAATTTGAAATCGCCTATAAATCTAGCATCTTGGCCTGCAATATCACACTTTTCCTTCAAAAAATCGCTTGTGAATTTTCTTGCCTTAATTCTATGAACCGAGAAGATTGGGAGGACCTTCTTTCATGACCGAAGTGCGCAAAATTGCCTAATTAGAGCCGTAAGATCATCCTTGAAGAGATTATTGATCCCATAGAAGTCGTTGTCTCTGAAGCTGCATCCCCTGAAATTGCATCAGTAATGGAAGCTACACCATCTGTGCCTACGGTGTCGAGTTCACCTAATCTTAAACCATCTGCTGCTAAGGAGAGACAAAAGAAACCACAAGCTGTTTCGATGAGGCAGTCACCGAGGCAAAACCCTATAGAGGTTCAGCAGAAAGGGAAGCTGGACAAGGCGAAACAGCGATACAAACCCTTGGATCTTCACGAAGAGGAGCTTTGCGAAGGGGTCGAATACTTGGATGTTGAGGAGGGAGAGCCTATCACTAGGCTCCCAAAGTATATCCCTCTGCAAAAGGGCAAAGAAAAGGTCCCGAAGGATCCCAATTTTGGCAAGTTTATGGTCTCTACACTGCTATTGCCATAGAAAGTGTCATTTGAAGGTGCATTCTTAGGACACATTCCCACACTCAAAATGGAGGATTGGGATCTAGCTGATCATGAGAAATTCTTTCATTTGGCGACAAACAAATATTTGGTGAAGATATACTATGAGAAGCCTGGAGTCACGCGACTGGAGCCTATGAAGTGGGTCACGGGGGTCGAAAAGGATGGATTTCTAAATTTGCTATGTGTACCGCATTTTATCAGAACCACTATCAACATGTTGTGCGTATGCAAATTGCTTACACTGGTTCATGATATATGTCTTTGGTTGGGAGAGCCCATCCCCATCACAGATATGTTGATTCAACGTATCACCAAATTTCCCTACCAAGGGGTGGATCTTGTCGAGGAGTTTGGTGCCAAGAGTAAAGAAAAACAACTCGCAGATAGAATGAAGAGCAAGTTTGGCTTAGTGAAGAAGTCACGCGGATACTCTATCCATTTCATCACAGACAAGGCAGTGTAGTTTGCCATCCAGATTTTGGCTTGTAAGGTCATGAGAAAGTGTCACGTGAATGAGGTCTCGGCGCTAGACATTTCATTGGCTGCACAATGTGCGAAGGGGATGCAGTAAAATTGGGTGCAGTATCTCTACAAAAAGTTTCTGTTGAATTGTCGCAAGGCACAAGACGACGACAAGGAATTCCACTATGCCTAGCTGCTATTGTTAATTTCCCTAGTTGCCTGGAGACTGCAAGAAGATAATCAGTTCCCTCCACATGATTCTAATTTACCAAAGGCCGCGAAGTTCGCTTCTTTGTGGGAAACAAAGGATCCGGAAGGGTCATGGAAACAAAGATATTATGGGTGTTGGTCGAGATGGACCTCCGCACAGTGATCAACCAACGGTCGAGGTTGTCACCTACCTTATTTGGGCAGTTGGACACCTATGTGGAGATTAAAATGGATTTTCAAAATGTATCCATCTGCGTGAGGCAAGATCCTAAGAAATTATGGTACAAGTTTCCATTCCTAGTGATGAGACTCGGTATTGCAACACGAATGCTACAACTCTTAAGGCTACCGATTTTAATTATCAACCTGGGGTTCGTACAAACTTAAGAGGTATCGACACTATATGTGCAACATGCAATGTGTCATTCCTTTGTTGTCGTGATGTAATGGAGTGCATGTACTGAAATAAAATCCTAAACTAATTGCAGAAAATGAAATGCTTGAAATGGAAAACTTAACCTATTGCAAGAAATAAAGTACAAGGGAAGAAACCTATTCTAATTGCATAAAGATCATGAACTAAATGTAAAAGAAACCTAGCTTAACCATATTTATCACATGTTATGATTTAAACTAACTGAGCATGAGATATGATCTAGAGAGTACTAATTTTTGTGTGCATGTGCAATTTTATTTTTTATTTTTTATTTTTTAATGCAAATGCTAATTTTTCCTTGTTCTTTGGCAAGGGAGATAGGTATGGAGGAAGAGCGGTACCATGGTTTTGATGGCTTGGAGGTAAAGTAGAGGCCCAATCCTTGCTTAAATGATGATTTTTCTCAATTCGAGCTCAAAACAGGCCGCTACAGGATTTCTTACAGGATGTATACATGATGTACTAGTTCCTACAAGATGTCTACAGGATCCCCTGTTTTATTGCAAAAAATAGTGCACAATCTTAGGAAGTGATCTAGAAGGTGGAATGGAGCTTCGGAAAGGTGGATAATGGAAGAATAAGGCATGAAGGTGGTGGACATTACCCAAAACTCAAGCAAGGGCTTCAAGATGGGTAGATTTTCTCAATGGAAATGACAATTTTTGCTTATAAAACAAGAATTTGGATTGAGACTTTAGTGGATTTTGGTGACATGGGTGGATGAGGCGAGATGAGGTCTCCATGCAATGTAGAATCTCCTGCAAAAACGCACATTATTGTCTGCATCTATCCACAAATTCATCTATACATGTAGGGAAAGATTTATTAAATAACGGAAAATTGCTAGTCTAAAGTCCAGAAATTCGAGAACTAGTGAGCTAGTAAATCTATCAAATTCCTAACATAATCAAGTGAAAATGCAACGGAGTAAATTTTGTTATTAAATAGAATGTTTTTGTGATCTAATTCAAGTGGAACCAACTCGATTGAAGCTCGTTAGAATGCTCTAAAAAATAGTAGAAATTTAATGTTCTTTGCTACAAAGGAGTTCCAGAAATTTAGATTTGGGAATAAGAAGACTAATCAAAGTAGCTCAATGATTACTATGACCTTCCAAATCTTTTCCAACGATGAAATGATGCTTGTGATTCTGCAAAATAACTTACACCAACCATTTAACCCAATCCTACAACAAGAAATCATTGATACTAAATGCAGAAATAGAAAGAAACAAGAACAAGAGATGCATGTGAATCAAAAGTGAAAAGAATAAAAAACAAATGATAGAAAAGGGCTCTGAGGCTCCTGGGATGGCCAAGCCTAAGTAAACTCAGAGTCCCATGGAGGAGACCAAGATTTATAAGTTGAACATGACATCAATCTTCATTATTTCCAACAATACAATTACATCCCTGCAAGAAAATACATTGGAGCTGCAAAAATACAAGTTCTCTCCGTAAGAAGACTAATAAAAATCTCTCCTTAGAGGCAAATTCAACTTGGTACTTGTACAAAATGATTAAGAATCATTACCCATCAAAGGAGGAAGCTTTCCCCACCCAAATCCCTTGATTAGTGGATCTGGTTCTAAACATTGAGAATCTGCATTAAATGACAGGGAACACATTCCTAGATTTTCTCAATCATTAGAGTTCCACAATCTGTGCCATAATTCCATAATATCTTGTTGAATTATTATTTAATATTGATCCTCCTGTAGTAGGGAGCAAGTCCCTAAATTATATCCTCCTCTGAATCTTCATAATTTGCCTAATATTCTCATAATATTCCAAAAAGATAAATAATATTAGGCAAAAATATGCAATTATTCATAAACCTTCCTAATGAATATATTAAAGTTAAAAATACATTATCTAATACAAAAAGAGAAGTTTAATGTGCTGAAGGATAGTCAGATGGGCCTTAATTTATGTTTAATTCAGAGGCATGGGCCTTAATTTATGTCTAATTTAGAGGCCCATCATCCCCCCAGCTAAAAGTGTTGTTCATCCTCTGAGCAACTTAGTGACCTCATTGTGCCTCATTCATGGCCCTGGTAACCTCTCTCTTGTGCATTAAGAATCTTGCTTGTAAGTTCTATAAGGATAAGCCCAAAAACATATTTGTGCAGAGAAAAATCATTGTTTCTTGAGACGATTAGATTGTCTTCTTTTCTTTTGTGGCCTAGATGATTGTCTAATGACCTTGGAGTTTTTTGTTTTAATTAGGTCTCTCTTATGCACTACATTTTTTTGGTTTTTAGCACAATTTTTTCATTTCTTCCTTCTTGTAGTAGCATTCTGCCTTCCTGTAGTAATCATTCCTTCTTCCTTCAGATTATTCTAACTGTATGGGAGTGATGAGAAATGATGTAGGTTTGTGAAAATGGAGAGGAAACTCTATTAAATTTTTTCAAGAAAATTTCAGGGTGAGACAGAGTGTAGGGTGTGTTATTGAAATTATAAAAGGGATGGATGAATGATGGATAGGTAGTGAATATGAAGTGGGTGGAGGGCTTGGAGTGTTGTGGTGACTTGGCCTTTGCAAAAAAAATTCTTTTAACTGTTGTCCTCATTCCTTGAAATCATCACCCTTCATTATTTGACTTTTCAACATTGCATGAGTGAAGGAGTGAGATGCAATTAACTAGTTGAAGGTAGATAAGACTGTTGACCCATCCTTAACTTATAAAACCTCATCTCTCATGCATTGACAATAAATTTCTAACTATAATATGCTCAAGAGAAGAGGTCAAGAATATTGCATACATGTCCCTACCTGATGGTTGTTGGAGAGACATGCATGCTGCTGTTGAGTTGATGTTGTCGTGCTGCTCATGACTCAAGTACATCTTCTTGACTGCCTTTTTATTTTTTGTTGATCTTATTTTGTTGATGGGTTGTCTTCTTGTTGATGTTCAGGTGCTGACTTCCTCTATTGTTGCTGAGCTCCGAGGGAGTTTCATTGTGCCTATAGTTATGCTTCTCCTCTTTCAATTATGGCATTGAAGGTTAGGCCTGGAGCCTGTTATTACTTCAAAATATGTTGCTACAAGGTTTCCTGTAGTACTACTACAGGAAGTCCTGTAGCTGCCATTTTTTTTAATTTTTGTGTCATTTCTCTATTGGAAGGTAAATAGGTATTGGAATCAGTGGAAGGTGTGGCCATAGAGTGACATGGTCATGACGGGTGTTGGCTGAGATGTGGTGAAGTCAATGTCCTTTTTCCTATCCCAGAACAAGTCTGCATCATAACTTTTCCATTGGATTGCCTTTCTTGTAAACTTTCAGGACTTCCTATAATACTACAAGAAACTCTTGTAGTAGTTACAGGAAATCCTGTAGAAAGCACAAATTTCCCTGAAATTGGAATTTTTATGTTGTTGGAGATGAATATGGATGAAGGAACATAGGTATTATGAATGACATGAAATAGATGAAGAAAAACATGGGGCTTTGTATGGTTTATTGCCCTTTGATCTTTGTGTTTATTATCTTCTTGCAAACCTGCAAAAACTAGAATTGTTATGAGTGGGCAGGTTTGAGGTCCCTGCCATTATTTTTGTGTTTTTTTTTTTCTTTTTTTTTTTCTTTGAAAGACAACCAGGTTTCCTCAAAGGAGGTTTTCATCTTGGATGCCTGCCCTGGGCACCTCAAAAGTGGTTTTCACCTAGAGGTCTTTTTTTTTCATGTAATGCAGAGTTGAATTTGAAGATAGATTTTGGTTAGATGGAGTGTATGAGTGGTGAAAGTGGTGTTGGGGGACCTATATCAACCTTACCTGAAGAATACATGACCTTTTGACCCATTTCTCCATCATATTGCCTCTTGTAGCGTCTTCTCGGCCTTCTTTTAAAGATCTTGTAGTAATTCAGAACAACCTCTTGTAGCAGACTTGATTTGTCCATATCTCCCAAACGACAGAATGGATTGACTTGGAACTTTCTGATCATGTTTCCATCATCATTATGCACCTCCCATAAAAAAATAAAATAAAAAAATTAAAATATAAATAAATAAAATAAATAAATAAATAAAAAAATTTCTTGACTAATAGAGTGCAGAAACTCGAGAAATAACAAAAAATGGCTGAAGGTGATGGAGACTGATTTTTTGGAGAAACTGTACACTAGAATTTGCTAAATATTGCTTGAGATATGTTTACATTCATCCATATGCATCTCCCCTGAAACAACTTGGTAAATGGATGAATGGTTTTTAATTTATGGCAAAAATAAATTTATGCTCTTGTATTTTTATTTCCTGTAGTAAAACAGAGCATTCATGTAGTTTTTTTAGGATAGCGAGGAAAATGAGTGGTAGAAGCTTGGCAATGATGAGTGGATGGTGGAAATAGATGAGGGTGATGGATTAGCATGTCCTTGGTCCTGTTGGATCATTTGAGCAGAGGAGGAGAAAGTTAAAATTAAACTACTTTTGACTAGGTTTGACCTATTTTTTCTTTTTGGTATCAACTTGTTTTTGTTGTTTTCAGATGTTCGAGAGTACATGCATTCATCTTAGTGATACATGGAGCAAAGATTTTTTTTTATTTTTTCCTTCTTTTTTCTCCTCCGGGTCTACTAGCCACCTCAAGGAGGTTTTCAACTGGTAGGTCTAGCTAGGCGCCTCAAAGGAGGTTTTCACCTAGGGTCTTTTCTTTATTGTCTTTTTTTCTTTTTTTCCCAACCCATTCACTGCTTCCTGGAGGTTTTCAATCAATGAGTCAATCTCAAGTGCCCCAAAGGAAGTTCACTTGATATTTTACTTTTTTCTCTTATTTTTCATTTTTTTCTACCCTACTCTACTTGAAAAACAAAATCACTTTCAAAGTATAAGAATACTTCCAATAGAGCCATGTGTACATCAAGATGACAAACAAACTGATGTGTAGGCTTACAATATATGATTTGACATGTACCTGGATTTCAGAGACCAAATTATTTGACTTTGAAAGGATCAAGCATAGTTGAAGAAGAGAGTGATGCTCCATCTTGTTCATTTTTTGGAACCAAACTTCAATATAACTTTGATGTCCTTGGTTTTCTTGCTTATCTGGATCATTCTTCATGTCTTCTTCTACCATGACCTTCAAATCTTCATTTTTTTGTTGATTGTTCTCTTGAATACATGGAGAATTTGATGGTAACCATGAGGGAGCTTTCTCAATCTCTGATTTTGTTGTCTGCTCTTCATTAAGTGCAGCCTATGATTTTTTTATCTTCTCTTTTGAATCTTCTTTTTCTACATGTGGTCCTTTAATGATATCATGATAATCTATTTTTTGCAATACTCTTCGTGAGCTATGGTGAATACCATTGTGCTCAAGAGAAGATGTTTGGAAGTGTTGTACCTCATCATTGTAAGTGGGCTGAGCTACTTCATTGTGTGGGTTTGGAAATGGTGGTACAGGTAGTTGAGTGGGAGTGGATATTTGAGATGGATGTGGTTGTGGTGGAGGTGAATGGTAGGGATAACAACATAGTTACCATTCAAAAGGAAGATATTACCTCAAAATGGGTACTCGAGCCCAAAAATCCCAAAAAACACGAAAAAACAACCCAAAAATAAAAAGTGTTGATTCTGCATCACCATTTTTTTTTAGTAAATTTTCAATATTTTTAAAAAATAACAGTAAAAAACAATAAAAGCCATTTTGTTTTGTGCAAAAAACTTGAAATCGAAAAGTGTTGATGCCGAAATAACATCCTTTTTTTTCCAGGGTACATTTTCAACATTTTTTAATAATGATGTTAAAAATAAAATATCATGACTCTGAAAAACTTTAAATTTCTAATGATTTTTAAGCATGAAATTAACGATAAAATATCGCATCTTTGAAAAACCTTAAAATTCCAACAATTTTTAAGCATGACATTAAATTTAAAATATCATTTCTTTGCAAAACCTTAAAATTCCAACAATTTTCAAGTATGGTGCTAAGAAAAAATATTTATAATTGTTTTTAACCATAACATTAAAGATAAAATATCATGACTTAGAAAAACATTAAAATCTTGACAATTTTTCAACCATAGAATTAAAATCAAATATTATGACTACAAAACAATCTTAAATTTTCAAAATATTTCAAGCATGACATTATGGAAAAATTCTATGACTAAAAAAACTTTAAAAATGAACATGTGAATGAAATAGTAATTATACCAAGAGTATTTTTTTTAAATGCTAAATGTATAGCGATTTTGAAATCTTAGCCTAAGACAACTTGATACATTGCAAAAAAATAAAAAATAAAAATAAGCTATCAAATTGTCATGCAGTGTAGGAGAGTTCAACCCATTGTAATGAAAACTTAAAGACCAACCATGAAATTAACGCATTGTGGGGTAGACTCGATTCATTATAACTAAAAATTTAAAATCAACTATCAAATTGCACATAATGGGATCGAGTTGCTAGACAAGCATCAACATGAACCCTATAAAAAAAATTATATATATCTACATATATATACACACACACATATATATAAAACATACATAAGAAAACAAAAATTCAAATATCGAATAAATAAATAAATAATACAATTAAATAAATAAAACATAATATAAATAATATATATATATATATATATGAGAAATATCAACTATAAAATATGTGCGATGATGATGATGGTTTAACATCAACTGAGACCAAATTTGGTCTATGGACCTAAAGAAACGAATTAGAAATGCAAAAATTCAAATATGAAAACAAAAACACAAAACAAAAAAAAACAAAAAAAAAATCAAATATTGGAAAAAAATAAAAATAATAACAAAGTAATAAACAAAAAAAAGCATGACAAAAAAAATCAAATATAAAAAAATATATAGTAATGACATAAAAAAACTATAAAACGTAAAAAAAATTAACCATACCATGTAAAAAAAAAAAAACAATTGGAAATGGTAAAAACACAATGCTATGGAGAGACAGTGTCATGGGTCATCCCCCTCTAGCAGAAGTTAACAAAATATCCGAGTTAAGAGCCTGGTTACATGCGAAAGGAATCCGGAAAATAGAGGACATATCACGCTGGGATAGCAACGGGAACTAGCAGCGCTGGGCTTTCCCAAGAATCCCAGAGCATTTAAAAGCTCATTTAGATGCCCTTAAAGACGCTATTTCTGATTTTGCTCCGGTGCACACAGAAGAAGAAGACTCATGGGGATGGGGTAAGACGGGGGTGTATACGGCAAGTCAAGGGTATCTTCAGATGCAAAGTAAAAATGAATCGTCTCATATGGAGTCCGTGTGGAAACAGATCTGGGATAGCTTCAGCATCCCCAAAATTAACTTCTTCTTCTGGACTTTGTTCCACAAAAACCTTCTGACTAGGGAAAACCTGTGCAAAAGAAACATAGCAAGCCCACATCGATGCGTCCTCTGCAAATGCACATTGGAAACTTCAGATCATCTATTTATAGAATGCGAGTTTGCGAAGGAGGTCTGGTCCATATTCCTGAATGGACTGAATGTTTGTCTTCCATCTCAAAGCTCGATTGACATCATGTTTTCCTTATGGCACCGGGTGTGGATAGCTGCCCCTAAGTATGTCTGTTGGAAGCTTTGGCTAGCCCGGAATGAAATCATCTTCAATAACACTGAATTGCCAACAACAAAAGTGGCAGAGCGGGCAAAGAACCTCCTCTTAGAAACCTTGAATCACTTTTCAGTCAAAGATGACAACTCTCTCCGAATTGAAGAAAGGATGTGGTTGGATGCTTACACTTGTAAGGCCAGACACCCAACAAACACACGACCAATCCATAAGGAAAGATGGAAGATCTGAGATCCAAAGGACAGATTCCAACAGTGGTGGAAATCCTAGGGGAAGTGCACATTTTTTTTTTATGGAGCCTCAAAAGGTAACCCAGGGAGGTCAGGAGCGGAAGGGGCGATCTTCTTTCTGAATGGGAACAAAGAAGACTTCAGTTGGGGTCTTGGACTGAAAACCAACACCAAGCAGAAATTCTCAGTCTATTGAAAGCTTGCCAAATGGCCAGAAAAGAAAATCCAAGCGAAATCTTAGTTTTAGGAGACTCAGAAATGTTGATAAAAGCAATAGTAAGCAAGAAAGGGCTTAAGGATCCGGTGCTAAACAAACAGCTAACAAGAGTGAACAGAATCCCGAAGGATTTTCCCTCGGCTCAAATTTTCCACATTCTCAGAGGATTAAACAAGGAAGCGGACATATTGGCAAATATAGGATGCACGCTACAAAATTGAATGATCAGTGTAAATGCAGATACACTGACCAAGGCATTTATCCCCTAAATGGGATATTGTGCTTAAGTCAATCTGAAGAATGTAATGGTTGATTAGGCTTTGCCCAACCTGTCTTTTTATCAATAAAACATAACCATTCCAGTTAAAAAA
>APFE030139319.1:34857-64674 GCA_000404065.3 Pinus taeda
TCCTGACGATGAACCACACTGGTTGGTTCGAAACGCGTCGACAAAGGTCTTTCTCATGTGATTTACGCTGAAGCTCTTCTTATAAATATGACTGATCACAGAAGCCTCAATTCTACAATTGTTTCCCTGCATGGTACAACCATTGCATCTAAAGTTCACCATTTCGAACGGGCACGCTTGCAGGTCTCAAAGTTGAAGACAGATCTAGCTTTCACGATGAACTGGATCTGCATCTTCAACTTGTCTTGACGATGAACCACACTGGTTGGTTCGAAACGCGTCGACAAAGGTCTTTCTCATGTGATTTACGCTGAAGCTCTTCTTATAAATATGACTGATCACAGAAGCCTCAATTCTACATTTGGTTTTTCTTTTTACATTTTTATAGCATTTTTTATATATATATTTTTTTGTCATGTTTTTTTTTTAATGTTTTTAAACTAACGATATATGTTTTATGTTTTTTTTTGCACATTTTTTTTAACATGTTTTATTATTTATTTTTGTTATGTTTTATTTTTATTTTTTATTTTAACATTTTTAGGTTTTTATTTTTTTTGTTTTCTTCTTTCCTTCTTTAATATATATATATATATATAAATATATTTTGTATTTGTTTTTTTTGTCATGTTTTTTATTTTTATGTTTTATGTTTTATTACTAACATGAAAATCACCAACATTTAAAAAAATGTATACATGTTTTTATAAATTTTAAAGCGTAAAAACTAAGCCCTTTAAACAAAAAGGGTCGATGCTCATCAACACTTTTCAAAATAAAGATGAAAATCACTAACAAAAAAATGTCCACACTTGATACATAAAAAATTTAAAGTGTAAAATATAAGCCCTTTAAAAAAATGTGTTGATGCTTCATCAACACTTTTCAAAATCAGCATGAAAATCACTAACATTTAAAAAAAATGTTCATATTTGATACATAAAAAAATTTAAAGTGGCAAAAATATGCTAAAAAAAGGAGTATTTTAAATCACCATTTTTCAAAATCGATTGATTTTTTGCTACCTCAAAAAAACAGGTACTAGGTCATTTTCTCGTTTGATCGGTAACTATGTTTAACATGGAGTTGGGTATGGAGGATATTGAGGAAAATAATGAGGATATTGTGGATGGCTTCCATAAGTTCCTTGCCAACCTTGTTGCCAAGACTGTTTTTGGGGTTGAGATGGCCAATGTTGCCAAGGAAAGGGTGTGTTCCAATTACTTTGAGATGAATATGCATAAGCTTGAAATTGTGAATTAGGTTCTTGCATCATACTAGGTTGAATAGGTTGCCATGGTCCTCTTGGAGCTACATAACATAGCTGCATTGACAATTGACTTGCTCCATTATCCTCTGGGTAAACTTCCTTCAACCTTGGTAATGAGGGGAAATATTTAACATCATGAGATTTTGCATGGATGACACAAATATTAGCATCTTCTTTTTTCTCATTTTGAATTTTTAACATTTCTACTTGTTCACCTAGATTGCTGAAAATTTATGTTTTAAAGTTATCAATCAAATTTCGAAGTTTAGTTTGACTTACCGATCTTGATGTTGATTTACTTACTCTTGCCCTTCCTCTTGATATGTTGGTATACATCACCTCCACTCATGTGATCAAGGAGATCAATCCACTCATCCCTAATTGTTCTAAGTAAGATGGTTTTTAGTGTGTCGGATCTTAAATAATGTAATTTTGCCCTCTTAACATTATACATGAACCTCTTTATTGGATCATCTAGACTCTCATCTTCTCTTTGATTCATTCTAAAGATTTCTTCTTTAAGATCATGATCTTTATATTTTTCTAGAAATATATTTTGCATATCATTCCATGATTTTATTGAATTAGTCCCTAAACTCATGAACCATTATAAGAGCTCTATCCTTCAATATTGCCTGAAACAATCTCAGTTTTTGAGTTTTTAGTAACCATAAGATCTACTAACAATTTCAAATTCAAAGAGAAAGGTTTCCGGATCCTCTGACCTTAGACCATGAAATTTTGGAAGAAAATATGGAGGGATGTTCTTCATGTGCACATATCACGAGTATCTTGAATGGGAAATCCAAGAGGATCTTCCTCACTGTCATCATCTCCATCCATTTCTTCTACATTCTTTGTCATCTTCTTCTTCTACCTGCAAAAGTAAATGGTGATGGGCTCTTACTACACCACGTGATCAAATGGGGTGGATGGGTTGGTGTTCGAGATTTTTTTTGTTTTTAATCTTGAACGAAAACACTAATGTAATGCATTTTTCTATTTTTGAAATGAAATATGCCTAATGCAATTATTTTTTGTTTTTCAAAAAGTAAAAAAGAAATGAATCAATTAGGGAAGAAAATAATGGATACTTTGACACCTCCTCAACAACGGCGCCAAAAAGTGATGAGTCTTGGTATTGCAACAATACTGTTGCAAATCCCAAGGCTACCGACTTTAATTATCAACCTGGGGTTCGTACAAACTTAAGAGGTATCGGCACTATATGTGCAGCATACAATTTGTCATTCCTTGGTTGTCATGATGTAATGGAGGGCATTTACTGAAATCAAATCCTAAACTAATTGCAGAAAATGAAATGCTTGAAATGGAAACCTTAACCTCTTGCAAGAAATAAAGTACAAGGGAAGAAACCTATTCTAATTGCATAAAGATCATGATCTAAATGTAAAATAAACCTAGCTTAACAATATTTATCACATGCGATGATTTAAACTAACTGAGCATGAAATATGATATAAAGAGTACTAATTGTTGTGTGCATGTGCAATATATATATGTGTGTGTGTGTGTGTCTTTTTGCTTTATAAACGCAAATGTTAATCTTTCCTTATTCTTTGGCAGGGGAAACAGGTATGGAGGAAGAGGGGTACAATGGTTTTGATGGCTTGGAGGTCAAGTAGAGGCTTAATCCTAGCTTGAATGATGATATTTCTCAATTCGGGCTCAAAATAGGTCGCTACAGGATTTCCTGCAAGATGTACTAGTTCATACCAGATGTCTACAAGATCCCTTGTTTTATTACAAAAAACAGGTTGAAACCTTAGGAAGTGGTCTAGAAGGTGGAATGGAGCTTGGGAAAGGTGGATAATGGAAGAATAAGGCATGGAGGTGGTGGACATTACCCATAACTCAAGCAAGGGCTTCAAGATTGATAGATTTGCTCAATGGAAATGACAATCTGGTAAAACAAGAATTCAAATTGAGATTTTAGTGGATTTTGGCAACATGGGTGGATGAGGCGAGATGAGGTCTCCATGAAATGTAGAATCTCTTGCAACAACACACATTATTTTCTACATCTATCCACAAATTCGTCTATACATGGGAAAGATTTACTAAATAACGGAAAATTGCTAGTCTAAAATCCAAAAATTTGAGAATTAGTGAGCGAGTAAATCTATCAAATGGCTAATCTAATCAAGTGCAAATGCAATGGGGTAAATTTTTTTATTAAATAGAATTTTTTTGTGATCTAATGAAAGTGGAACCAACTCAATTGAAGCTCATTAGCAATGCTCTAAAAATAACAAAAATTTATTGTTCTTTGCTACAAAGGAGTTCCAGAAATCTAGATTTAGGAATAAGAAGACTAATCCAACTAGCTCAATGATTACTATGACCTTCCAAATCTTTTCCAAGGATGAAATGATATTTTTGATCCTTCAAAAGAACTTACATCAACCATTTAACCCAATCCTACAACAAGAAATCATTAATACTAAACGCAGAAATAAAAATAAACAAAAACAAGAGATGCATGTGAATAAGAAGTGAAAAGAATAAAAACAAATGATACAAAAGGCTTTGAGGCTCCTGGGATAGCCAAGCCCAAGGAAACTCAGAGTCCTATGGAGGATACCAAGATTTAGAAGTTGAACATGACACAAATCTTCATTATTTCCATCAATACAATTACATCCCTGCAAGAAAATACAATGGAGCTCCAAAAATACAAGTTCTCTCCACAAAGAGAGTAATAAAAATCTCTCCCTAGAGGCAAATTCGACTTGGTACTTATACAAAATGATTATGAATCATTCCTCATGAAAGGAGGAAGCCTTCCCCACCAAAATCCCTTGATTAGTGGATCTAGTTCTCAATATTAGGAATCAACATTAAATGGCAGGAAACACATTCCTAGATTTTCTCAATCATTGGAGTTCCACAATCTGTGCCATAATTCCATAATATATTGTTGATTTATTATTCAATATTGATCCTCGTGTAGTAGGGAGCAAGTCTCAAAATTATCTCCTCCAAATCTTCATAATCTGCCCAATATTCTCATAATACTCCACAAAAATAAATAATATTAGGCACAAATATGCCATTATTCGTAAACCTTCCTAATGAATATATAAAAGTTAAAAATACATTATCTAATGCAAAAAGAGAGGTTTAATATGCTGAAGGATAGTCATATGGGCCTTAATTTATATCTAATATAGAGGCCCATTACCTAGTCACGGAGGCAAATGTATAGGAAGTCGTGGGAAAATGGCCAGGTGAGTGGCGACAACCATCAGATCTCGGCGTAGGAACAAGAATGACCGGGGAAAGTTCCTGCGCAAGCCACTACAGCACAAAAGAAAAAGAAAGGTGAGCAGGTTGTCGCTCGAGAGAAGGCAACGCAGAAAAATAAAGAGGCTAGGCAAGCAACAACCCAAGAAAAAGCAGCACAGAAAAAGAAGGAAGTTGTTGATAAGGCAGTTGTTGACAAGGAGTGCATTGCGAAGGAGGCCAAACTGGAGCTTGAGGACTACGTCTCAACATACTACAGATAGGGAAGGGTCCAAGGAGGAATGAGGCGGTGGCAAGGAGCAGAGCAGTCTCTTTAAACTGCAAAAGCAGACCAGGGATACCACTTCATGGCCCAGAAAGAAACAAAAATCTGATAAGCATGCACATGCAGATCCAATGGTCCTCACTAAAGGGGACTTAGATGAGATTAGATACAAGGTCCGTGACACAATGACGGAGCTATGGACACAGTTCGGGCAGCAGTACATGTAGACATTGGGGAGCGTGCAGAAGGATCTACGTGAGTTGCAGATTCAAATAAGTCGACTTCAGGCAAGCATAGGATAGGAAAGCAAGATTCAAGCAAGCCTGCAGCAAGTGAGCAAGAATGTGCTGGAAACAGATAGGACTCTAGACCTTAGAGTCATTCCATTACCAGAGGGATCATTGCATCCAGACGCATATGAAGCAAACACCCAACTCGAACAGATCAAGGATATGGGTATCAACTTAGTCGCGCTTCCTATTTAGACCCTCCATGCACTTTATCAGGGGGTCTTAGACGAGCTCAAGAATAGGGAGTTGTGTGCGCTATCAGTTATCATCAATGTAAAGATGAAAAACGAGAAGATCTTTACCGAAAAGGCTCAGGCGTTGAAGGAAAAGGAAGAACTGGTCATGCGAAGCCAGAGCTTGGAGGCCGCAATTACATAGGCCTGTCAGATGCTACCAGAGCTTCACATTCTAAAAGATGCAACAGCAGTAGCAAAGATTCAAAATTTGGCTACCGCAATCAGAGAATCAAAGGATGAGGTTGGTTAGGTAACATTTGAATTCCAAATGAAGATCTCAGAGCTCGAGTTGAAATTTCATCCAACCACTTCGTTAGAGGTCTGGGAGCAGCGTGGAGCAACCATCAAGGAGAGCATGGCCACTTTGGATGTCGTAGTCACAGGATGCACGCTGATATTTGAACATGAAATGGAACTATGGACGACTCTACAAGAGGACCCAAACCTGTAGAAAATTGTCACAGATATTTGGGAGATGCAACAAAAGTTTAATGAACTCAGGGCAACTGTACGCACTTTGGCGCCAGTCTAACTCCTCGCTCGCAAGAAGGAAAACAACTACAATCACAAATTGAAGAGATATAGAGAGAAGAGGTCGTCTTAAAGGCCATAATATAACCATGGATAGAGGAAGCAGGACAACTTACTTTTTCAATTCAAGATAAGTTTACGACACTCCAGCAAACTCAAAGGATGATGCGTCTTGCGACGGAGGGGTTGACTACAAAAAAGCTGGTAGAGGAAGTGCAGTAGGCCGCAGTAACATATAGGTGTTAAAGGTGGAGTTCAGGTACCTCCGCAACAAGATAGATGCACCAGCTGAGTGACTCGAGGGAGAGTCACCCAATTTGTGTTGGGGTCCTATTGGGAAGGGGTCCCTGGGGTCAATTTTGTTAAGTTTTGGGCAAATTTTGTAATATATTTTTGTATCAAATGTAAAGTCTCTGGAAAATGTGGAAGTGGACCACGAAGCTAGTAGAAGTCAAAGGGGCTTTAGTCCCTTAGTTGGGTAGGTGATAGAGTTTTTTTGAGACCCGCCCATAGTCCGCATAACATGGTATTGTAAAGAAAATGCTATATAAAGTTGAGTCATAACGAGTCTTAGAAGTTAAATTTTGGTGAAGAATCATTGTAAGGGCAAGGTAATAAGGTAGGAAAGGTCTATTTCCTGTACTTAGGTGAAAGGGGAAGGCTCCTGCTGCAAAGTGCACAGAGACCTTGGTAAGTCCGCAGGCTGAGTGCGCATGGATAAGAAGTAATTAATTGAAAGTTTATACTTAATAAAGACTATTTTGAGATGATTCTAATGCATATGTGCCTTGTTATTTACTTATGCTAAAGTTTATGTATTTTCGCTCTGTGATATGTTTTATGTGAAGTAACGCTTATTTACTGCGCAAAACCAGTAGATCTGTAGTAGTTATGCATGATAATTACAATTAAGTACCTTCGTGAAGAGCTGGAAGTCATTTAGATAGCTTTGCAGTAGTTGTCTGTCGGAAGGATTAGAGTTGCACGAAGGTAGATCTAAGCCATAAGAACCTCAGGACACCATCACACAGGCCTCTCGATGCAAAAACTTGGTTCTAGCATCCCCCAATACTGCTTCGGGTGAGACTACATTTTGCGCTATGCAGGTTGTTGCCAAAAGGGCCAACAATTAGGGTTTTGTTGGTTGGTGCAGTTAAAGTTGAACCTGTGTCAGGCCCCATCAAGCCAACATTTCTCCCCACTGGAAGCTTTTGGACCCCAAAATATCACTTTCACTTGTTCAGGAGGTGAGGGTACAGTTCTCTCACCATTCCAATCTCAATCCATTTAGCTTTGGAAGGATTTGTTCCTTTGAGCCCCACACAAAGGTAATCCACATTCCCACATTTTAAAGATATTTTTCTTATGTCAAGAATGTTGTCTTATTGTAGTTTATCAAGGTATTCAGGAGAGAAATCTTCAATAGACAGAATTTGAACATTCTCTCCTTGATCTTCAATCAAAGGAGGCTCATACAACCTTAAATTTTCCACATTAACAACAACATAAATTTGCATATATGAAGGCAAATCCAACCTAAAGGCATTATCACCAATCTTTTCCAAAATTTTGAATGGACCATATCTAATTGGTTTAAGCTTTTTACCATCTCCTTGGAGCCTCTCTTTGCTAATGTGAAGCCAAACTTCATCACTGACTTTGAACTTGTGATCTACATGATGCTTGTCGTGCTTGCTTTGTACTTGCCTTGGCTCTTTTCAAGTTGACCTTGAAATGTTTGAGGTACCATTTGGAATTGTTCAATGAACTTCTTGGCTTTGTCCATGTCACCATCAATAACAACATCCTTCTTACCAAGATGGTACAACAAATTATGACACAAATGGTAATCAAATTTCCCTACTTGGTTTTCTTGACTCAAGCTTAAATGTACATTTTGAAAGTATGCATATTGTTGAACATCGATTTCATGCAAAACAAAATTATGCTTGAGTAAAGTAGCTACACTAACAATAGGCCTAGAAAGGATATCATCAACCTTATTGTATATACCTTTCTTATACCTGTTGACCAAGTGGAATTGTTGTAAGGATCCCATCCATCGAAAGTGCCTTGATTGCTGCAACCTTGTCATTGCACCATTAAAAATTTCTGAATGATATGAAATGGGCTTACCATATTGCATGAGGACTATGCCCATGGCATGGTCACTTGCAAGTTACTGAGCTGAACTGATCTTTCTTTGAAGACATCAAATGCATTTTGTTGCTTGCCTCCCCACTAGAAGACCTTTTCCACACTAATCAATGCATGCAAATGAGTTGCTATACAAGAAAAGTTAGCAATAAAATTTCTCCAATATTGGGTTAATCCCAAAAAAAATTCTACTCCAATGACTGTCTTGGGCGTTGGCCAATTCATCATGACATCGAACTTGGAGGGTTCTATATTCAACTCACCTCCTCCAATAGTATGCATCAAGTACACCAAAGAAATTTTATCCAATTCACACTTTGACATCTTCAAAAAAAATTGTTCTTTCTTCAAGACATCAAGTACTTTTCTCACATGCATTACATGTTTATCAAGAGATTTTCTTAAAACTAAGATGTCATCTAAATAGACTATCTCATATGGAAATGGCTCCAATACATCATTCATCACATGCATGAAAGTAGTAAGAGCATGGCAAAGACCAAAAAACATAACTAGCCATTCAAACAAATCTTGCCTTGTTTTGAATGTCATCTTCCATGTGTCTCCTTCAATAATTCTACGTTGATGATAGCCACTCCTTAATTTCCACTTAGTGACATGCTTTCCATTTTGCTTGGGCATCAAAACAATAGGTGACTTGTATGGCAAAGGAGATGGTCGGATGATCCCTTTGTTCAACAACTCTTGGGTTTGCTTTTGTATTTCTAAATTTTCCATTATTGACATCTTGTACATGCTAATGTTAGAAAGATGACAATATTGTTGCAATGGTATTTCATGTTGGATTCCCCTCTTGGGAGGCAATCCCTTTGGTTCCTGAAACATCTCATCATATTGGTTAACTATATCAACACAATCAGATTTCAATTTTGTATCACAACCTTCAAATGCTTCATATCAACATCATTATTTGGTTTGATCATAAGAAGCACTAAATTCTTGCTTGAATTCACTAGTCTTTTCATTTTCCCTTCATTAACTAATGAAAGATTTAGTTTCCTACGATGAGCTCTCACAATATACTCCATACCATCTTTGAACAAGTGTTACTTATTTTCATGGTGATAGAAGATTTCTTTTCTACCATAGAGGTAAGGACAACCCAAAACAATTTCTGAAATATCAAGCGGTACAACATCTAATTCAACTTCGTCAATGAAGTTTCCTGTGATTGCAAACCGAAGAATACATTTTCTTGTAACTTGTAAGTTTGTGTCCTTGAATATCCAACCCAATGGATATGGCTTGGGATGTGGAATGGTTTCAAGATTAAGTTTCTTGACTAAGTCTTTAGATATCAAGTTGGCTTGAGACCCACTATCAAATAGTGTGTCGATTTTTGTATGTTTTGCAATAACCCTCACATGAAATAATTCAATCCTTGTTTCTTCATTTGGAGTGCTAGTGTGACAATTTGATGTACTAGTTCTAGCAATGGATTCTTTTCCTTTTATACCCATGGCTATAATTCTAGTTTCATCACCTGAATTGGATCCCAAATCCTCTTGAATGATTGCAGTTGTCTTTTATTTTCCTTTGTTGTTGAGTTTCTTAGGCCTCATCTCTGGATGAATCTTCCAACAATGGTCTTCATCGTGACCCTCTTTGGAACATTATTTACATATTATTTTCTCTCCTTCTTTCTTAATGGATGCATTTTTCTTTCCTTTGAAACCAGTTCCTTTCTCTTTACCCTTAAATGGCTTTTTTCTACCCTCTTTTGGAATATTTTTCCCTCTTGCCTCAAGATGAGTGGCTTGCACACAAACATCATCTAGACTATTGGGATTAAATATAAGGATCATATGCCTAAGGTAACTGGGTAAACCCCCTATATACTTTAGCAACGTGTGTTGTGATTGCAAATCTACACCTAGCATTAGAGACCTTCTTCTAAATTCTTGGGTGTAATCTTGCACATTTTGACCTTTAAGTTGTCTAAATTTATGCCAATTCATGATGGCTTTCTGCATATATGCTAGAGGGTAAAATTGTATTTTAATTGCAGCAATGAAATTAGACCAAGCAATTGAGATCTTACCATGTTTTTTTATCTCTTCTTGTGTCTTGGCTTCCCACCATATTAGTGTTGCACCCTCTAGCCTAAAGGAAGCTAGTTGAATCTTTATGTCATCATCTTGAAGGTTTTGAATTATGAAATAGACCTCCAACTAATGAACCCAATTATCAACCTTCTCTGCATTCACTTCGCCATTATACATGGGCAATTCAAATTTAACATCAAGATTTAACAGGGGTGTTTTACCATTTCCTTTTGAGGTATGTTGATGAGTATGAGTAAGGGATGTATTAGTGGAAGAAGATGAAGATGCTCGTGAAGATGACGATGAAGATGATGGTGGAGATGGTGGAGGTTTACCTTCATTTCCATTACCTCCTCCTCCTGAAGAACCTTCTCCTTTTCGAGGCTTGGAGCTTTCACCCTGCAATCTTGCATTCCTCTCTTCATAGAGGACTTTCACCATCTTTGTCATGTCAAAGAAAGCCTTCCTAGAAACCTTCTCATCTTCTAACATATTTGCAAGCTCTCCTTCATGTGACATGCTTACTAAAGCTTCAACTGCAATTTGAGGTAGAACTGGTGGTGGATATTATGGCAAAATTGCTTTCCATCTCCTTGACCCAACTTCAGGACCTCCAACCAACTTTCTTTCTCCTCTCTTGAGCTTCAACCTTGTAAGCATCACATTCACTTGCAAATAGTTAAATCCTCCTCGCATAAAGAAAACCAAGAGCTTTGATCCCAAACTTGATCTGATGAGAAAATTAGTTTTGCTGTTCTAAATTCCTCTTTAGAATATGTAAAAGTGCTTAAGGATTCATGAGGTTAATTACAAGTTTTAACATGAGTTTTTGAATGTTTCTATGTAGATTTCATGTACAAATTAGCATAAACAAATGACTGAACAATGGCATATAACATACATGAACATCACCAAAACAGTCTCACAACAACACAAGATGAAGGAGTTCACCCCGCTTGGGCTATGTCTCCTTGGTCCAGCTTCCAATGGTTTGACCCTCTCTATTATGCTCAAAAGTGTGAATACATCAGTTTACCATGCTCAGATAGCTTTGAGACCTGTTCCAATGGCTCCAGAATGGTCAAAAATGCCTGTCTAGCCTCTTTCTGCTCTCGATTTAGTCAAAAACTAAAGAAGTTATGGCTCCCCTAGCTCTTGCACTATTCGCTCTACAAATTCCTCAAAATCCGGCACATATATTATATTTTCGCCCAAATTTCCACTAATGGAGCAACAAATTAGCGAAAAATCAACGCAAATTGTGGAATGGATAATTTTGCCACTAATGCCTTAAGTCCGAAAATTTGGGTCATGTGGGGGGCCACGTGCCCAGGGCTAAGGCCAACGGCCCGTCCCCACTACTTCTACGCCCACGGTTCCAACCTTGGATCATATGGGTAGTTTGTTGGGGGGACAGGGCTAAGCCCTGGCCTCTTACCCTCATTACTCCGCCAAATATAACATAAAATATGTTTTGTTCATACGGTTAACAAGAGACATCGTATAGTTCAACGGTTAGAGCACAACGCCTAGAGTTTGGAGGTCGCGGGTTCGACTCTCGTCACTGCTGCTTAGACCTTAACCCAATTTTGGTGGCCCTTGGGCTGCCACGTGGCGGCCCCTGGCTGGGCCACATGGCAGCCTGTGGTTGGCCACCAACCAACCAATGAAATTCGCCCAATTTGCACCAATGAAATCGTGGCACTTGGCACAATCTAATTCGCCGGAAGAAAAAAAAATCATATGCATAGTCACCTTGCCACGTAGGCATGCCCAGTCAACGCCACGTCCGCAATATAGACTGCTCACTAGGTTGCCTACATATATTTTTTTTAAATTCGTCTATTTAGGAAAATGAACATAACATGTGTTGAAAATAGCAACAAGAAATGCTAAAAAAAGAAGTGCTAAAAATAGCACTGCTATAAATAGCATTTCATGATACATTCCAATTTTAGTTAGTCCCTAAACTAAAATTGAGAATTAAAATTCGAATTTGATCTTAGCAACTGTTTGTGAAATAATTAATTAGTTCATCTTGAGTTAATTAGTTGTAGAAAATCAAACATGAATTCTATGTGAAGACATGCAACAGTTTCCCCTTTGATGGAGGAAGTTATCCCTTGATTAAGGAGATCAGGATGAGTTGTACTTTGAGTTGTAATTAGTTAGCTCAGTTAACTGAGTTAAGTCCAGTTAGATTAGTTCCAAAGTTTGTGGAACTGATTGTGAGTTTAGTTAGTTAATGCATGCATGCATGTAACTGTTGCACTTCAGATAATTGAATATTCTCTCATAAATAACTCATGCATGTCAGATCAGTAAGAGACCCAGTTGAGATCAGATGATGGGACAATGTACTATCAGTTGCAAGAATATTCCATTGAGGATATCTCTTACATGCAGAAGGAATTCATTCTATGAGGATTGCGCAGTTATTTCTGAGTTTTGATGAGTGTGTGATGTGGGAATTTCACACAGGTGGCAGCATTGGACCATAGGAGAAACTACGCAAGGAAATAGGAAACTTGGAGGATTGGAGGAAGGCATATGTTGTGTCTATTCAGTCTATGAGCTGGATAACTTGTGGGCTAAAGCTTTGTGTAATCCAAACATATTTCCATTTGTATGATAATACAGAGATCAGGGTTTTTAGTTGAGGCTTTCCCGAGAGTATTCTTTTGTGTTCATGTGATTTCTTTCTCATTCTCTATTATATGTGTTCAAATTGATCTTGCTCAAAATCAATCAAGCTTCCACAAGTTTGTTTGTAGAAGTAGATCAAGTATTTTGCTTTAGTATATTGCATTATCAGGTGATCTACAGTGGGAAATTCTACAACATGTATCTTGGAGCATACGGAGTCCATTTCGGGTGAAATGAGTTGCGCTAGATTCAGGATGATGAGCACTACGTGGTCGTTTAGGATCCACACCAATCTAAAAATTTTGAATTTTGAGCAAATTTTTGAGCACCTGATCACCCCAATCTGCTTCACCTGTCTTGAGGTTATGCGACGAAGGAAAACCTTTCCTTCGCTAAATATCACATCGTAGCCACGGTCCTCCAACATGGCAACTGAAACCAAATTCTTCTTCAAACCTGGAACATACATGACAGCTTTTAATGTGAGAGGAGAACTAGACTCCCTATAAAAGGTAATAATATTGATTTCGATTGCGTTATACCTTCCATCATCTCCCATCTTAATGTGCATCTGGAGGTCCTTCTCCTCCAAGTCATTGAAGAACTCTTTGTTGTTGGTCATATGGAATGAAGCTCCACTATCCAGGTACCACACACTACCCATCGCTGATGTCACCATGCAAGTGATGAGGGTGAAATCCAGCTCGAATTTTGAATGAAGAGCTTCACCTACTCCTCCTCTTGAGGGTTTATTACCGTCCTTCTTAAGTAGACACTTTGTGGCATAGTGTCCTAGCTCGTGACAGTGAAAACATTTAATCTTCGATGTGTCCTTCTTCTTGCCGCTCTAACTAGAATCTGATTTGGAATGGGATGACTTCCTTTTCCCTTTCTTCACCTTCCCAACTAAGGCACAATTCTCCTTATCATCATTCTTAGATGAGGATCCATCTCTAGTGTTCTATCAAATCGCTTCCTGCACTAAGTTAGACCACAATTTCTCCCATTTTGGTAGTTTCTCCCTCCCATTAACTGAGTCCTGGTAGCTATGCCAGCCCTTGGGAAGTCCTAAAAGTGCTAGTCTCACTAGATTGTTTTCAATAACTATAACACCAACACTTCTAAGCACATCATGACATTGGGTGAACTTGGTCAAGTACTTTGGTATTGTGTCACTCTTCTCCATTTCGATTTTTCTGAGCTTTTATTTCAGTGCCAACTTTTGGTGGTCAATGTTGTTTTGAAACAGGTTTGTCAAGGCCTTCCACATTGCAAATGGATTTTCCTTATCGTGGAGGTTCGAGACAATCTGATCTTGAACTCCTTCTAGGATAGTCCTTCTCACCTTTGCCACACACTTTCTCCACTCTCTCAGATTCTGAGCATTAGTTGTCTTAGGAATATCTTTGTCTATGAATTCCTTAAGCACGATGTCTTCCAACACTACCTCCATCCTGTCCTTCCAAGCAATATAGTTCGAACTACCCTCAAGGGCATATTCAAGTCTCAATCTATAGAACGACATCTTGCTAGCTCTAAAGTATGATACCGCAAATTCGATTTCTCCTGCAAAAGACAAACTCATATTCTCCTCTTCTATGGTGATTTCAACTCCGATACCATGTAGAAATTCCTTGTAGATTCAAACTGTAGATAGTAATATGCTAAAGCAATTTACTTGAATATACTCTACTCATTAGCGGAAACAATAAACGATCGATGAAATCACAAAGCATAAAAGAGAAATAATTAAATCACACATAACACAATGATTTTTTGGGGAAAACCACACCTAAAAACCCTTGTTATCTATATATTGCATTAATCAGAAAATATGAGAAGATTACAATGCTTTGCTCAAGCCCAACAACCTCTGCACTATCTCAATCTATCTCACTGCTTCATAAACCAACTCAAGCCAATACTTAACCAGGCTCTTATTTCCTTGCACAGTTTCCTAGGAATTAGCGCATATTTAATTGGGAAATTCCTCAATAATGAATTGTGTGATCCTCATAGGCCTTCCTCTAATTGCATGCACCATCTGTATAATTCAGATGCTTATACAACTAATAGTACACTGTCCCTGAACTCCAATCTCAACTGGGTCTTTCTCTGATCTGACATGCATGAGTTAATTATGAGTGAATCTTCAGTGTACTGGTTGAGTAATGCTTGTTACACCCCACTACTGGATCTCCCACTAATTCCTCTATCAGTATGAACTAGTTTAACTGAATTAAATAATTACAACTCATAATAAACCCAACCTAGGCCCCTATAATTTAGGAACCACTCTAAATCACTCTAGATACACTCTCAACTCAAATTAACTAGGCCAAATAAGTCAAATTAACTTACTTAATTATTACAAGTTGCTATAAGAATTAGAATTACAATTTAATTCCTAATTTAATTTAAAAACAAAATTAAATTATGATTTTCTTGTTGCATTTTCAACAAATATTTACTTATTAATATATTTTTTGTTAATTAAAAACTTTTTTTTTAAATTTATAAATATATTTTTCCTAACAAAAAATTAAATTAAAAATCATATTTACAAGTATGTTTTAATTATTGTTAAACTAAAATTTCATAAATTATTTACATTATTAATTTTTGAAATATTTTACAAAGAAAATTAACAAATTATGATTTCATTTTTTTCCAAAAATATTATTAAAATTCAAGATTGGAAAAATGCTTAATCTTTTTTTTTTCATTATTGAATTTGTATTTGTATCAAAATATGAAATTAGTTTTTTAGAAATTTTATTATATATTTGATATTTGCAATTACAACTGTTATAAATTTTAGTATGGATAATTCTACCATCAATAAATTGTTGATGATAAAAAATATTATTAAAATTCAAGATTGGAAAAATGCTTAATCTTTTTTTTTTCATTATTGAATTTGTATTTGTATCAAAATATGAAATTAGTTTTTTAGAAATTTTATTATATATTTGATATTTGCAATTACAACTGTTATAAATTTTAGTATGGATAATTCTACCATCAATAAATTGTTGATGATAAAGATTTTTAAAAAAAAGTTGTGTATATCAATATTTTGATTGAACCTTTTATTCACTCAGTAAACTTTAAATCCCTAAAAATGAATGAAAATTTTACCAAAACATTGGACAAACCTATGATTTGGACAGTATTCCAAAAAAAATTTCATTATCAACAAACTATTATAAAATTGATTGTGAGAATGATTTTAGCAAAATCACATAGAGAATCATTTGTCGACACGTTTCGAACCAACTAGTGTGGTTCATCATCAGGACAAGTTGAGGAACAATGGAACAATTCTCAGCGATCAGTTAAATAGTGCATGTAGGCCCTTCAACCGCTATATGAACGGGTAACAGTTAAAAAGACCAGAACAATGGAACAATTCTCAGCGATCAGTTAAATAGTGCATGTAGGCCCTTCAATGGCTATATGAACGGGTAACAGTTAAAAAGACCCATAACGGGTATATTAGACGAGGGCCTAGGGGAAAAGGTCAAAGTTCGTTAAATTATTCAAATAATATAATAATTTCTAATCATGATTAAAGAGACCATGGTTCAATTTATTACCACAATTATTTAACTTCTCAATAAATATTATTAATTTAATAATAGACTAAGGTGAATTTTATTTTAATTTTATTCTATTTTATTTATTAATTAATAGTTATATATATATATATATATGATATTATCAAACTTTATTAAAATATTATTATTAATAGTAATATTAAAATATTTCTGAAACATTCTTACGATCAAAATATAGATCACAGAATTTTAACTCTTTATTATAAATTTTTCATTGAATTTAAAAAAATAGAAAAAAAAAACAAATTAAAACAGGTTTAATTTATACATTTTACAAAATAACTATATGATTTAATTTTTATTTGAGTGACGACGGATAGTTAAACACCTACCAGAAAAATGACACCACTCAACTTTTTAGAAAGCTAATATTTTTCAGAAAACACGTTCGAGGTAGGAATATTGCTGATCCTCTTTATTAACAAATTATGAGTATATGATTGATTTTTTATTATATATTAATCATTTTTTATGGTTTACATTTATTTCGAGTATTTTTATTGGTTATTAAAAATGTATTATAAAATATATTTTAAGTGTATACATTTTTAGGTAATGGTTTAGATTAATTAAAGATAATATATGATTTCAGGATTATAGTTAAATGTTATTTAAATTATTACTTGATTTTCTTATACATATTATTTAATATTTTTTTAATCATAAAATTGGAAATCGATAATGTTCTCATTTCTTAAGAGTTACCACTTGAGCCTTTTCATATGGGGTATTTTAGAGTGAGTTTTTTTTTTTTATCTATCATGACATTATTAGTGAAATGATAAGTGGTTTAGCAATTTGAGATATTTTGTATTGTTTAAGTGTTTTAGTCAAATCAAATATATGTTTATCATTTCTTATGAAAGGAGATGTTACTCAATGGAGGCGAGTAGATTCAAGGAGTACAACCTTGCCTCGGTGGTTTGGTACAAAATTTCACTCTGCTCGTGTTATGATGTTTATGTTCGTGGCTCTCGATTTTTATGTGTATTTCTCACCACCAATGCAAGCAATGGGGTCATAATCTCTCTGGTTACTAGGCAACTTGCAACTCTATCATTCCTTGTTAGGGTGGCAATCACACACTACTCAGATTGGGTGGTGTATGTGCTAGTCGGTAGTGGCCTTGTTCCTCGACCTTACAAATTATTCACATCCCAATGCATGCATGACCCTCGAGCCTATGCATGTTGGGATTCACTAGGGTTGCTTTCTTATTAAATGGTGGCTTGCCTTCGGTCTGCATTAACGCAATCAACATTGGTTATGCAGTAGAGCTATCAGTGTCAAGGGTAAACTCTTCCTCCTTCAATCTTTGCTACTTGTATGTCTCGCTTTGCTTTGAATTATTTAATTATGGAGTTGTAGGAATTTGGGCTCATTTGTATTCCACCTTTGTATCTAGTTCCCAATGTTGCTTGCCTAATTTCCTTTAATTGCTAGTCGTCACCCTCCTCCGCTTCCAGTCTTCCTCCTTCAACCATTGCTACTTGTATGTCTTGCTTTGCTCTGAATTATTTAATTGTGGAGTTGTAAGAATTTGGGCTCATTTGTATTCTACCTTTGTATCTGGTTCCCGATGTTTCTTGCCTACTTTCCTTTAATTGCTAGTCGTCGTCCTCCTCTGCTTCTAGTGCCATTCACCTAAGATCGTTGAATTTCCTCACTTCACTTAATACATTTTGCTTTCATAGCCTTTGATGCCCTTTCTCTGGCTTATCCTGCACCTTCCTCCCTCTTAGAGCCTATATCTCCTCCTCTGCACCACCTCTCACCCATACCATATCTCCCCCTACCATCTACTAACCCTCCTTACTCCATGTATTAGTATGTCACATGGTCGCCTTGTTTCAAGAAGATGGGGAGGTAGACATGGCCATGCCCCTATCTTTGGTCAATGGGACAATCATATTTCTTCAACCTCTCAATTTCATACACAAGCCCAAGCCTAGGAGACCATGGCTCAATACCATGAACTCATCCCTGAGTTAGTTTGACAAGAAATCGAACATGTAGAGGCAGAGGTTTGTAGGGAAATGTGTTGTAGCCCAGACTATCACGTTGATGTAGCCACATGGGATTGGACACTGAATATTAGCACCTCAACTAGATCACGTTTTTTTGGGTACATTTAGGCCTTGAATGTTTACTGAAACACCAAAGTATTGTTGGATCACATTCTTATGGACAATGCAAATCATCAACTAAAAACTCAATGAGGTTCCTTAGGATGGAAGAAAATTGACAACAACATTGATAACTTACCACTTGCATCAGAGACTCAACCAACCACTCCTCAATGGATGAGAAGATTGTTCAACCAACTCTAGCCTAAAGACTTGATCCAGTGGTCCCCATGTTTTATCAATTTATTATTATTATTATTATTTTAGTTTCTATAATTTTTAAAATGTTATTATGTCTTTGAATATTGAGGCTAAAAATATTCAACCTATTTCCATGCATTTTTGCAAATATGATGCTTTGGTTAAAGTATGTCTCAACAACTTCAAAATTTTGAACTTATGTTTATGGTTTGGTGGTCCATAAGTAGTTGAGAGACAATTATTTTTTGAACAGACAAAAATAAAGACTATGTAACTCTTTTTTCACAATAATATAAAGTGCCTAACTTCACACAAAAATAAAAAATAAAGAATTATCTCTCAACCAAAAATAAAAATGATTTTAAATTAGTTAAAAAAATATTATCTCTAAAGTAGTAAAATAAGTTAACTACCTAAAACTTAAAATCATTTTACAAGAGTGAAAATTTAAGTCCTTACAAAACACAAATAATAACTATTTCCATCATTATCAAATTTACATTAAAAAACACAATACTTTCATCATAAAAAAATTATATTAATATAATTTATTTAATAGTTTTTTTTACAGGTGGGAAAGCCTATCATAACTTAGTTATCAAACTAGCAATGAAGACAACCTCTCTAGCTCTTATCCACAATGCATGAGTTATTATTTAAGAAAAAACACAGCATTAGCAGGGTAACTCATCACTGTTATTTAAGGAAAATCACGACCACTCTACAAAACCACAACCACGCCACCTGGAATAACCCACTAGTGGTCCATAAGGGGCAAGTTTTCACTCTTGCGAGATGCCTCTGGATCTTGACCGTGTTTCCTTATGTCTGAGAAACTCTTTCCTTAAATCTGAGAAAAACAAACTCTTAACCAAATAAAAACAATTTTAAAACATACTCCGTTTTCTTATGTTTGAGAAACTCTTTCCTTAAATTTGAGAAAGATGAACTCTTAACCAAATAAAAACAATTGTAAAACATACTCTATTTCCTTATGTTCGAGAAACTCTTTCCTTAAATCCGAGAAAGATGAACTCTTAACCAAATAAAAACAATTTTAAAACATACTCCATTTCCTTATGTCTGAGAAACTCTTTCCTTAAATCCGAGAAAAACGAACTCTTAACCAAATAAAAACAATTTTAAAACATACTCCAAACCCAATATTAATATAACGCTATAAGACTGACCCAAACAAATTCTTATTAGCCGTTGGATGCTCTGCTCTGTCTATTTAACATGCAACCTGGATCTGAATCTTTAACTTGTCCTGATGATGATGAACCACACTCCTGACCTAAACAAATTCTTATTAGCCTTTGGATATTCTGCTCTATCTATTTAACATGCAACCTGGATCTGAATCTTCATCTTATCCTGATGATAAACCACACTTGTTAATTCAAAACGAATGGACAAATACATTCGAATGTAATTTACGCCAAATTTTTTTCTAAAAAATTCTGATTATTTAAAAAATATTACCAAATTAATTATACAATGTAAATAATGTAAATGTTACATTGAGTCACTACTAACCTAACACAAATACCCTAAATTCTGAGTTGTGATAGTTTCCCCAGAGTCTTAAAAAAACACGAATACGCTAAATTAAAGAATCATAGCTTGTACAGCGTGGACAACTAAAAATCCGAGAACATTCAGAGTGGTTATAATAGTTGAACTTGCGGCAGGCGGACGCCGCGGACCCCAAAAGAACCCTAAAAATTGAGAGACCAACTGGCTTACAAGCAAGGTAAGCAACCACGTGGCATGCTCATAATGGAAGAAAGGGCAGACTTCACTCTCTCAATTCTAGTCGATGACGAAGACAATGGTGGTGATGCCAATTAAACGCAATTACTATCCCATCGCAATAACAATTCCAATTCCAATCCCAGCATTCATCCTGCTATGCTCTCTTCACTTACATAATGCTCGAGTGCAGTATATTGGCAGAGATTTAATGAGGAGCAGCGGGAGCAGAAAAGATATTGAAAACATGAAACACAGTAGGATGAAACACAGTAGGAGTGGGATTTCTGAGGATTCTCAGTTTACAGCATATGAAATTGAGGTTGCAGACATTCTTATCCTCTTTCGCTATTCCAACAAGAGACTGGTTCTTCAATGGGGGACAAAGCGCAGGCGATCCACCATTCAGGGAAAAGAGTCCAGCGCCACCCACTACACCCAACGGAGGCCATTCGCTATCTCTGCGAGCGAAAATGATAATGAGCTTGAACATGGCGCCATGGCTATGGCTCCTCCCTCTCCACCGACACGAAGCCTGTCACGCACTTCTCGTCTCAACTCAGAGGTAAGTGGTCTCTAATCTGCGAGTTCTAATGTTGGGCCCCTGGTTTTTTTGGCGTTAGAGGTTTTGATTCTTGCTCTTAATTGATGGGTTCCTTGGATTTTGAAAATTCTGAGATGGGTCTGAGTGTTTTTTCATTGAAATGCTTGAAATGCAGAATGTGATACCTGAGAATCGGCCCAGGAAAAGAGCGCCAAAGAAAAAGGTATGCACACCCTTCAACCTGCTCTGCCATTCTTATTGATAATGTTGATGAGAGAGAAGACAGTGTGTCTACCCAGTAGCATGTTTGTATGCATACATGTAGACATGTATTGTATGTGCATGTCATTGCCACTCAATATATGTATCTGTATATACCTCTGTCTATGACTCTTTATATTTGTACATATTTGTATGCATACATGTAGACATGTATTGTATGTGCATGTCATTGCCACTCAATATATGTATCTGTATATACCTCTGTCTATGACTCTTTATATTTGTATATGTGTTTTTAGTTTGTTTGTGTCATTTTCTTGGATGGGATTTGCCTTATTTTTAGGCATGCAAAGGCAAACTATTGGACTTAGATGGTTCACTGTGCCCATTTACTAGGATGAAGGTGATTTGAAGATGCTTCCGAGTCATAAAGACTGAAATTGTAAGCATATATGCATTGTGCGTCTGCTACCACACTTTTATAGTGTATATGTATCTATGTATTTGTCAATGCCCTTGTGTTGTGTCTATGTATCTCTGGTGTATTTTTATATTATTTATATATATATACATTTTTCTATTTATTGCTGTGTATGCATGTAGATATGCGTAATGTATGTATTTTATGATGTGTATATGTGTTTACGGCAGTGTATACATATAGATGTGTATTGTATGTTTCTGTCATTATTTTTGTGTTTATTGTATTGAGAGAGACTCTCCAGTCTAATATGGAAGAGATGTTGTAATGTTCTACTTTGTCTTCTCTTGTCTTGTCCTGTCCTGTTATGTGAACAAAAATAATAAAATAGTAAAGATAAAAATAACTATATGGTAAAATAAAAATAACTTATTTACCCATGGTATTCACCTATAGTATTTATTTGGAATATAACTTATTTAAAAGGGGAATGATTAGCCTAGATCCATCTCAACTCCGGATCTACCAAGTGCCAAAAAAGATCAAATCACTTGATATACGTAAAAAGCTCTTAATGATTGATAAATCTAAAATTAAGATAAATTTAAATTAATACATGTATATATATGTTTATTTTAACTATGTATATATATGTTTATTTTAACTTTTGAATACATAGTATAAATAAATTTTCACCCACATTTTCTACTAACTTTGTTAATGTGTATATTTTATATGTCTACTAACTTTGTTAATGCGTATATTTTATATGTGAATGTACATTGCTTTAGATGTAAGCATGTGTGTATTTGGGCAAATATGTGTGTATGTATAGATAAATATGCATAAATATGTGTGTATGTATAGATAAATATGCATATGTCTTTGTGCATGTATATGTGTGTTTGCAGATGCAAGTGCCTGCAAACGTGTATATTCACACGGATAGGCATTGCATGTGAATGGGTATAGATGATTTTCTTATTGCTTTGGGAGTAGAGAGCTACTTTTTATAGTAAGACTAAAAATTCAACATTTTGTTCAATTCAGACCTATCGGGAATTAACAGAGATGATGGAGGAAGAAACTTTAGAAAATTCAAGATTGATAAAGGTTGGATTTCTTTATTCACTTATTTCGTGTTTCACCTATTGTTACTTTTTTCTGAGATGTGTCATGGTTTAGTGAAATTGGAAAGTTCCCATGTGTTGTTTATCTGTTTTTCTCAAAGGGGAGGTTGCTCACAAGTTTTGTGTTTGGACCAGGAGGTAGAGCAGCGGAGGAAAGAACTTCAAGACTTGAAAGATCGCAATGTACATAATCCCATCTGGGTCTCTGACCACCTTATTTCCCCTCGTCTATATTTGCAAATAGGAGACAAAGATATTCGCTTTTACTGAAAGATACTTTTTGATGCGTTTTGCAGTTGGCTTTGTGCCTTCGGAAAAGGCAAGAGCAAAACACGCCTCACACATCTCGACCATCATCATCTCATTCAGATACCAGACGGGAAACAGAAACAGCTACTTCATGTGATGATTTTCAAAGATGTGATGTGCATGAGAAATCTGAGATATTCTCTAGTAGTTCAGCTTTAGTCTCGGCGTATGACAAGTCACATAGGCTTGGAAGGGAAATGTTTGCTTGTTCCTCTGAGTCCTCATTTGGGTTTGAGAAGGATGGTGCGATGCCTACACAGGATACTGTCTGTTCAGGTTTTCTTGATCTGAATGATTCGGATGAATATTTGTTTGACACTAACATTTCAAATGATCTTCATGACCAAATGCCAAAGTAAAAGAACTAGGCTACAACTGCTCCAGAGGCAAGGAGGCGAAGGAAGGAGCTCAAAGGAAGGAAATATCCCCATTTAACGTGGGAGTATTTCTTTTATAAAAGTTGCAACCATGCTGGTTACACGCTCTAGCCATTGGCTTTTAAAGAATGAGGATAGTTGTTCTTTTTTCAGTGCCTGGAAAAGCATTCCAAAGTATATAATTCTTTGGATCTATGTAAGCTCAATTTTGTATTATTTCTACATTCATTAATCTAAGTTTTGTTGAAGGATTCGCTTCAGTTTTTCTAAGTTTCTATCATGATAGTCCAAAGTTAAGTGTACCATAAATGCAAGATACGTGGCTGGTTGGTTTGCCCAAATCTCTTGGTTTTAATGCCAAAGACAATGTTCAATCTTGGTTTAAAATTTAAATGCTAAAGGCAATGCAATCTGAAGATATCTAATAAGGAAACTGGGTTGATAATGAAAAGATAGATCTGGGATAACCATCATATAGAGAATTAATCCAAATCTTTTGGTTTAAATGTCAGAGACAATGTAATGTTAAGGGCTCTGTGTCTATATCTATAATTTAATAAGGAAACTCGGTTGGTAATGAAAACAATATATATGAAATGACCAACATGCAGAGACAAGAATGGTGCTCTGCATCATAAGGAATCCAATAGAAATTCTAGAATTAGTGCTTTGCATCGTAAGGAATCCGGTAGAAATAATGAGTTACAGTTATATGGACAGAGTCCATACAGAAAGACTCAACGGCTGTCTTTGACTATGTAATTACCACCTCTTTCTATAGATGGGGCAATCTAATCACCACTTGTAGTTTGACTTGCCTGAAACTCGGCAAAAGTTTGGAAACCCAATTATATTAGACATAATATATTCAAATTCTTTCAAAACAGCAGGAGACGTTAAATTTGGCAAGGTTTCGAGTTTTTTGTAGTGGCATACTTATTGGCAAGGTTTCGAGTGTTTTTAAGTAGAGATATTGGCAAGATTTCAAGGGAATTTATTTTATTTTATTTTTTTTTATTTTTAACAAAAACAGGATAGAGTGATATATTAATTTCTGGCCAAAATGCCACAAAGTTGATTACAATATGCAAACCAAAATCTAGAAAACTCCTTGTCCAGGACTGAAGTCTCTATGCTACGCCAGAGATTTTTACAAACTATTTTTCGGGCAACCGCCTCTATATTTCCCACTTTAAAAATGCAAACAATCTGCTCCAGTAGAAGACAGTAAAACATATTCACCAAATAGTTAAGGAATAGGATCCCAACCTTCTTCTCCATCTCTGAGAATGACTCCGAGGGGGAGGAGAGCAGCTTTATTAGCTTCAACGTCAACATCTTTGTTGTTGTCTCTCTTGACATGATAGTATTTCAAGCTTTGAAAGGAATTTGATAGGATTCTTATTCTGATAATCAATTTGGACAGTCTTAGATCTAAAGGGGCAGAGCTGTCTATAATAGTTTTTATGATAGTCTGAGAGTCTCCCATCACTATTGCATCATTGATTCCGAGAAATTTAAGTTGCTTCAGACCTTGGAGAAGGGTCAGGGCTTCAGCTTGGATGCTGGTGTTGAAGCCCACTCCCCAGGCAAATCTAAGAACAGTTCTGCCATCAGCTCTCTTAACAACTCCACCAGCTCCGGAACTACCCGGATTGCCTTTGGCTACCCCATCAAATAAGAGAATAATATGCTCCTGCTTTGAGCAAAGAGCCAAGAAATCTGAAGCATTAAGTCGAATTTGCCAATCTTTAGGAGGAACGGGAGGCCTGACAATTACAATGAAACGGAGATCCAGGGAATCACTCCAAGCTGCGTCATGGTCTCTTAGGCTTGCCATGTCAAGATGTTCACCGACACATTCCTTTAACTGAGTTTTGATTTTAACCCAGACAATCTTGTGGTCTCTCTTCTTATCTCTGAAAATCCTCTGATTTCTTTCCAGCCAGGTGTGCCAACAGATTAATTTGGGAAGAATACACCAGATAGCTTTGAGATGGGCGTTCTGAGGAGAGCCTATAGGATACGAATGCATCCAGTTCGAGAACAGATCGGGGATATTGTTGTGGAGGATGATATCCACCCTCTAAGGGCCTAAGGCCGCGTTCCAGAGCTCGGCCACGAAATTACAGTTCAGCATCAGCTGCGCAACAGTTTCTGAGTATTCACCGCACAAGGAGCATTGAGAGGGGCCATGATAGCCTCTTTTATGTAATCTATCATCCGTCAAAATTCGCTGGTGACAAAGGAGCCAACAAAAATAGTCAATTTTTGGAAGCGAAGATTGGGACCAAACTCCTTTCCATGGTTTCGATCTGAAGGAACGTGGGGGTGCGCTAAGATCTGCCTGTAACACTGAGAGACGGAGTAGCGCCCAAGCGTCAAACCCCAGTGTTAAATTGGCAACTAGGGCCAAACTCCATGTGGGTCAGCTTATTTATGGCAGCTGATATTTTTATTGGATCCCTCTCATCGAGAGGTGTAGGATTGATCTAAAGATCATCCGATTCCGATAAGTATTTATGGAGATATGAATTTATTTTGTTTATATAATTATTATCAAGCCGACCAGCACTTATGTAGGCTCTAGAAGCCCAATAGACGTGTCTATTCACCATCTACGTTTTAGTATAAATTGGTGAGGATTTGAAGTTATTTCAACACACATTCTTGATGTGATCTCCTCTCCACGTATTGGGTTTTTGGAGAAGGAGAGTCACAAAAAGGAATTCGTTGACCTAGTTGTATGATGCCCTAGCTGATCCATCTTGTGCAACAAACTCAAGGATAAGGGTTCGGATTTCTCTGCCTATGCACAGCAAGCCAAGGAGAGGACAGCGAAGGACTGGGAGGTTGTATAAGGAGGCCGAGGAGCTGTCTAGAGGGCCGTAGCCCTGATCTTGGAGGCCGAGGGGCAGGGGGACTGTTTTAGGGCTGTTTGGGTGGAGGAATAGCCCTTGGAAGAGCTGCCACAGTCAAGAGGAAGCTTGCTGTAGCAAGCCACAATGGAAAAGAGGAGGCCGAAGGGTTGAATGGGGTTGGAACAGCCCAGCATTGCAGCCAAGGCTCTCCTCCCCTCTTAGAAGAGCAAGCCGCAGTAAAAGGAGGGCTATTCTGGCCATATTTGAAGACTGTTAGGACTGCTGTTGGAGTGCCCTAACCGGTCCAGCAGTGCAGCAAACTGAATGCCCTAAAACAGTGAACAGATGCATGTTTATTGGAGCAACATTTGATGCTTGTTGGGTCAAAGAAGTTGACCAGTTTGGATCAGACTTATTGCAGCCTGTTGATGCCGTGTGGAGGACCTTCCGTGGTGGTGAAGTGTCCATCTTAGGATCAGAACTGACAGTGTAGTATTGAGCATCTTTGGACTGTTTATACAGCTGAAAGAGAAGCCCTAGCTGCTGTCCAAAGGTACTCTAACCGCAGGTCTAAAGGAAGTCTTAGACGCAGATATGAAGGTGCTTTAGAAGCCCTACACGCTGTAATAAGGAGCCCTTGATCCACTGTTCAGATATGCTCCTATCTGCAACTAGCCACAGTCAAATAGAGGCTGCTATATTGTTGCTTATCTTAACAAGAAGGGACAGGTAGCAGGCATTGAGGTCAGATCAGCAATGAGTGCAGATCCGTGTTAAAGAACAGCTAAATGATTGGCGCAGATCAGTGACAGGGGCAGCAACATGAAGTGCATAGCATGGTCATGTTTAGTGCAGCATGGTGCAGTATGCAGTAGTGCATCTAGAGGACCAGATGCAACACGATGAGTGGTATCAGTTGAAGCAGAATGTCTTCAACTGATCTCATCTTTATACGAAATGATCTATGCTAGATCTAGATAAGTCAAAGTATTGACTGTTGTTGTAAATGTACTCTCTCTCTCTCTTTCTCTGCTGAACTTTGAAGATAAAAGAAGATTTGATCAAAGGGTTTCCCCACACATTGTGGGGTTTTTGTCCCTGGCTCGCGCCACATCTTGTGTCCTCTTGTCTTGGCTTGTCTTCTGCGTTTTGTATTTATGTTCTATCTGCAGTTTATCGTAATGCTGATGTGATTGCTAACTGTGAAAATTTAAATAAATTGCTCTAGCATAGAACATACCTAAAATTAACAATTATGTTGGTGCAAAACAGTACCACTACCTAGTGGGGCAGAAGCAAAGTAGAGGGAATCAATTCCTCAAAAGATTTCTTGCCAAGAAATCTAGATCCAGTGCTCAGCATCAGCAAAGAGAGATCAGAAAGGGGTGGTTCGAAACTGGTTGGCAGAAGGACTTCCATGAAGGAAATCGAAATTCAGAGGGAGCTTGTTCCTTAGAGGATTTCTAGCACCAAATAAATCTAGATCCGAGTTTTATTGGGGCAGCAGCAAAAGAGGGAAAAGAGAACCAGATCGACATTCTTTTGAGCAAGGATGGTCGTTAACGGACTGAAGGATCAGGACAGGTTGGATGGAGCATCCAACTTCGTCATCTGGAAGGTTAAGATCCTGGCAATTTTGGATAAAAAACACATCAAGGATTATGCCTTGAAGACGGTTGTTGTTCCAGTTGATGTTGATCCCCTCAAGAAGTACGAGGAGGCTCAAGCTAAAGCAAAGTGCATGATCTTGGACGAGGTCAAGGATCATGTGATCCCACATATTGCTGAGAAGGACACAGCAAGGGAAATGTGGAAGGCCTTGAGCACATTGTACGAGGGAACTTTCGTTCAATGAAAGATGTTGCATGAGAGTCAACTGAGACAGTTTCTCAGGTTGCAGATGATCTGTGACCAGCTAACTTTTGTAGGTGCTACACCAGATCCTGAATTTATGGTTAGGATTGCCCTGAATGCAGTCACTAAAGACTCGGAAACCTTTGTCCAAAGCATCTTGGGCAGGGCTTCTCTTCCCAGTTGGGAGGAGATGTGGGCAGCTTTTCAACAAGAAGAGATCAAACAGTTGACCAAGGCGGAAAGCAGCAGCAAAGGGATCAAAGTCAAGGAGGAGGAAAAGGAGGATGCAGGTCTCGCATTAGCAGGACAACAAGGGGAGCAGAAGAGGAAGAAAAAGGACGAGGAAGAAAAAGGACATATCAGAAGCCAAATGCTTCAGATGTAGAGAAATGGGTCATTTCGCCACACAGTGCCCTCGGAAGAAGGGCAAGGAAGAGAAGTCTGACTCAAACGTTGCTCCAGCGCAAGCTAACAAAGAGGGTGATGACGATGATTGCGCCATGAGTGCTCATACACCTCTAGGGAAGAGGTGGGGCGATATTGAGTTGTAGTCGAGAGGAATAGGGGTAGGATCCTTGAGGTGCCCAAACTCTTGGATCATGTCAAACCAAGAGGTAACTCCTCAAATGTAATCATATTATTCATTCAGGTTGTTCATTATTATATACAAGAGGGAGTGCCTGTTTAGTTCATCTCCTGATGACTCTCCATTTTCTCTATTATTTATTTACACTAATTACAGTTGTTCACCCAATCCCTATGATTAGGTGTCAACATTCCACCCCCTTAATCTGAAGGGATGTTGGTGAGTCCAAGCATCGTTCTGAATCTTTCAATCTTTTCTCTTCCAAGCGCTTTGGTGAAGATGTCTGCAATCTACTCATTAGTGGAACAATGGCAAAGATGGATTGTTTTGGCCTCAACATGACGCTGAATGAGATGATATTTTGTATTGATGTGCTTCGTTCGATCATGGAACTTTGGGTTCTTGCCACTTGGCCAACTTTATTGCTGAGGTATTGTCAATCATGAGTGGAGTCGATTGTACTTGTTTTACCTGCAAATCTTCTAGAATTTTCCTGAGCCACACAATTTCTTTTGTTGCCTCAGCCGCTGCCACATATTCTGCCTCTATTGTGGAATCCGCTGGCACTGATTATTTGCATGATCTCCAGGAGACAGCTCCTGATCCAAGACTCATAGCATAACCCGAAGTAGCTACCCCAGTTTCTTTGTCTCTATCGAAGTCTAAATCAGAGTATCCAATCAAGCTGAAGTCGCCCAGCTGTGTATACTTGATTCCAAAGTCTTGAGTTCCCTTCAAGTACTTTAGAACTCTTTTTGCAATAGACCAATGTCCCTCACAAGGCTTTTCCATAAACCTGGAGAGGATTCCAACAGCAAACGAAATGTCTGGTCGGGTAGTAGTTAGGTAGTTGAGACTTCCTACAAGCTGTCTATACTTTGTTGCATCCTCAAATTATTTTCCTTCAATGGATGTGAGCTTTAAGTTTTGTTCCGTTGGAGTAGTCAGAGGATTGCATTCAGTCATGCCAAACCTATTCAACAGATCTCCAATGTACTTCTTTTGAGAAAGGAATATGGACTTCGGATATTGAGTTACTTCAATACCAAGATAGTAATGAACATAGCCCAAATCAGTCATTTC
>APFE030139319.1:67919-83106 GCA_000404065.3 Pinus taeda
TGTAATTCAAGGGTGAACAATTTAATCATGAGTTGAACAACTTCAAGTGCAGAGTGTGAGTCATAGAGTTCCTTCAGTTTTTGTAAGGCTTCGAAAGCATTTGAAAATGGCAAAATATGGCGACTCACTTCTTCATTTACTGATGCTGCAATCAATGCATAAGCCTTGCTGTTCTTATTTTCCCAAATGGCGAATTCCTTGTCTGAGGTAAGTTGTTCTAGCTCTTTGTCTCCGTCGCCAACACACACTCCTTTCCACAACTCATTAAAAATGAGAGTGTGTTTGATTTTCTGAGACCACTCAGGATAGTTCTCCTTCCCATTGAGAACGACTCTCAAAATAAATATCAATGAGTGCAATTTAAAAATGTGTACTGTGTAAAAAAAACCACTCTTCTATTGGTAAAAAAATGAGGCAGGAGGTTGACGAAAATGAGGTGGTAGTATGTAATTCGACTACTGGTTAACTTTGTAACCAATCAGCTGCGTTTAAATTTGGTTCTATACGTGGATTTTCCCCCCGAGGGTCCCACTTATTTGACCAATCACTGTCGGTCCCTCGTTCACTTCTCTTTTTATCAAGCACTTCAATCCGCGCCGTTGATCTCACTTCTCCAAATCCAATGGATATCGCGTCATCTGCGCACCAAATAACCCGGACGATCTCCACCGTCGATGTGACCCGTCCAATCGAATGGTTGTCGCGCAATCTCGCGTGAAATCTTGCACGACCGATATCAAGTCAAAAGCGCGCGAGAAAAGTGGTTTTCCCATGCTACATGTCGCCCACTAAGGTTAATCGCGTGAATGTTAGGAATATTGTTTACAGCCTTTAGGGCACACGAGATACCACTTCCCACTTATCAATACCACCCACGTGCTTAATTCATACTTTTAATAAAGGTGCTTAAGGAAAGGTTTAGCGCTTAAACTTTGTATTAACACTTAACACTAATTCACTGGGATTCATAAATAAAATGTATGAACAGAGAAAAATACACGATTAGGGTCCAAAACGTTGATACACAGTCATAAGAGAATTTCATTCATCGACACTTGTGTTTAACACTATGAAACCATGAGAGTATATCGGTAGGCAGCATGCATGCAGGTGTGGGAGTGATACCTCAACTGCGCTTGTGGAGCAGTTGCCTCACATAACCAGTGGAACGTCTGCAGCAGTTGCGAGAGGGGAAAACCTGCAGAACGGTTATCAAATTCTTGAGAGAGGCACACCTATGGAGTGGTTGCAAGAGGTCAGTTCTGCAAAATAGGTAGAACATAGGCAAAGGGAGTTACAAAGCAGAGAAGGAAGCCAAAAATGGCATTGGCTCTAATACCATGTCAGACTAGGAGGTAACTCCTCACATGTAATTGCATTATTCATTCAAGTTGTTCAATATATATACAAGAGGGAGTGACTGTTCAGTTCATCTCCTGATGACACTCCATTTTCTCTATTATTTATTTACACTAATTACAGTGGTTCACCCAATCCCTATGATTAGGTTTCAACAGATCACATATAGTTATGGGAGCCCTTAATGACAGTAGCAAAATGACAGGAGTCAGTGGAAGTGAGGGATGATGGAGCGAAAGTGGCAGAGCTAGAGTGCCAAAGTCTGAAGCAGCGCAGTAGAGTGTTGAGCAGTGCAGGAGGCACACAGTAGACACAACAGCAGCACAGTAGAATCAAAGGGTCAACACAGATTCGCAGCAGAGGTAGCTTCAGCGTCCAGGGACATCTAGACTGACCAGCATGTCAACTTTTGGGTGGTTTTTCAGTTGCTTACTTCTCAGCAATTGAGTTGCAGTGCAGCAGTTAGCAGTGGCAATGTTATGGGCAGCATGATGCAACATATTGAGAGGGAGCTGCAGTACAGAGGTAGCAGTGACAGTGGCAGTGTCAAGGGCAGCAGTATAGATTGCAGTAGTGCATTGGATGAGGGGCAACAGGCCAAGCATCAGCAGCACAAAGGAGCGATGTCGTGGATCGGTGTGATACTTCTGCTGGGCAGTATTATTAGAGCACATTCCTCGATAAGAGGGAGTGTTGATTTTTGGGTAGCATCAGATGTGATCTAGCTTCGAAATTTTGTGGAGGGGCTAGAACACATGAGATCTCCAAGACCTAAAAATTGTTTGGTGAAATTCGACCCAGATTGTATTTTATTAAAATAATTAATATTTTTAATGGGGTTCCTAAGTCTAAACTTAGGAAAATTAAAATATTAATGGGTATTAATGAAAATATGGGTGAGAAGCTTCTAAGAGACGAGGACCAAGTCTAATTTAATCTTAGTCATTGATTAGAGATTAGATCACGGTCGTTGATTCCTCAACACGAAAAGTATAAAGGGAGGCTTGGGGTCAGTTGGAGAAGACACACACAGAGAGAGAGAAAATCGATTTTCTAAAGTGAGAAGTTCTCAGGAGGAAAATCGATTGAGGAGATCTCTAAAAGAGGGGTAGTTCAGCAGAGGGACTTCAGTCCAAGGCCGAGAATACATAGCAGAGAGGCAGAGCAGTACCAGGAAGAGACAGCACAACTCCAGAAAGGGTAACGTAGAGGCTAGAGGAGCTGACACAGGCACTTACAGGTGACATTGTGGTTTCTGTGAGGCAAAGAGAGCAGCAGTTCAGCATATTGATTTTTGAGCCAAGAAGGCTCACTGGGAGAGTGATACAGCTCCTAGAGGAGGTGACGCAATGCCAGCGCAAAGCTTGGAGAAGCCATCGCTGCCAAGCACTGGGGACAACACAGTCACCTGTGAGGTTTGTTCATCCAATTGTTGGATTTGTCAAAATATTTGTCTCTGGATAGAGGTACTTCTGCCAGGTTTATTCTCTGTTGGGTGAGCCAAATTTGGCACCCTAGTTGTATTCAGAAATCTGCTTAATAATAAAACCCTCATATCTACTGCACCAGTTTTCCCACACTGGGTTTTTCCGGTGACGTTTAGTCCAAAAATAAGTGATTCCTTTGTATGGTTGTCTCATTTATTTTTCAGTACTTGATCTATATATTGGTGTAGGATGCAGTGTATTTGCATTAGTATTTTCTGAATAATTATGAAAATAAGTTGTTAAACTAAAGAACACAAGTAGGTAATGAAAATCAGTTTACTGGAGTAGGATTTTTGGTTTGTTAAATTTAGAAATTTTCAAAATTCCTACTGTAGCAAACTGATAATATTTCACATACTTGTTAAATTAATTGAACAAGTTACTTGCAGTTTTCTACAGCAAATACTGAAATACATACACTGCAGCCTACACAAAATAAAATACTGCCGAAACTAAATACTGCACTGGAGAGAAATAAAGACACACATATACACTGTTGTTTTTGGACAAATGTCCCCAGAAAAACCCAATGTGGGAAAACCGGTGCAGCAATTGAGGGTTTTATTTATTATGCAGTAGTAATCTGAGTACAAATCATTAGATGCCCAAATTGGCAATCTAATACAGAGAAACACTGACAAGGAGATAGTGAGGAAAAAACCTTACACTGTTTGGCAATCTGAATCTGATCCATGGCTTGGATGGCTAGCCCCATGCTAGCTCTGCGCCAACCTACGCAAATCTGCGTCAGTCTCTCTAGGTTCTGCATCACCTCTTCCACAGATCTCATGTTATCTGGAACTTTGCTCCTTTGGCCCTTCGGTCTCACACCCCGGCTTCTGGCTCTGGAACTCGACTTCCCAGCTGAATCTCGGACTCCCTCTGAAGCTCTGTGCTGCCTCTCTGAACCTCTCTCTGTCTTCTCTACCTTGCACTCCCCGGATCTGGACAACTTTCCTCCAGTCTACTATCCCTGCCCCTCTCACTGCTTCAACTTTGTTAAGTTACTTCTGGCAACTCACAGTTGCTACTCAGGAAATCAACCTCCCAGCAAAATCGAACTGCATAAGTGTGTTCTCCAAGTGCCCATCAGATTCCTTCTTATAATCTCTCATTGGAGCACCAATAGCTAAAATTAAGACGTAATCAAGGGCTAAGATTAACTGGGAGTTGATCCTCATCTTCTTCTAGAAGATTCACAACACCTGATTTAATTAATACCCTTTAATTAACCAGATTTCCCAAGTTTAGATTTAGGGAACCATTTTTAAAAAGTTAATTATTTTAATTAAATCATCTCTAGGTGGAATTTTCCCAAACGATTTTTGGGTATTGGACAATGCATGTGTCTTAGGCTCCCTGCAAAATCTCAAGGCTAGAGCACATCCGATGCTATAGAAATCAACAAACCAAGCACCCAAACAGCACTCAATCACTGCGACATCACCATGCAAGAAGGTCCTCCTTTTGTGTTGTTGTTTTGGGCACAAATTTGCCCCAAAACAACCATGCGTATGCACCTTGCTATGGTGGTATGGCCTGTGGCCTACCACAGTCACCTTCTTGTACCCACGGCCTCTCCAAACTGAGGTATCTTGCCTCAAAACCTTGCCTAACAGACCTGCGGCCAACCCTTTTCACACTCAACATGGTTGTAGCATGGGACAGCCCTCCACACAGTCACCAAGAGGCTCCAAACAGCCCTTAAACTCCTCGTTGTTTTATCCTTACCTCCTACGGCCAAACAGGGGTCTCTTCCCCTTCTACGTTGCCCTTGTGTTGCACAATGGATGAGAGAAATGACTCTCCACCACCTTCTTTTTATACACATAAGAAGGGCTCCTTCCAACGTCCTCCATGGGCTTGTCCAGTTGTCAAGAGGCTTGCTTAACTCAAGTCGGCCTTAACACATATGGTGCAAACCCACTCCAAAACTTCAAAAAATCATATCTCACTAAGGACAACTCGAAATTCGACAATTCTCGAAGCATTGGACTCTCTTTTCGCCCTCTATCATCTCATCCCATCACATGCCCAAAGTGCTCTATGGTTTTGGCCCAAAACACGATGGGTGCAAAACCCCAAGCTTGGTTTCCAAGCCCACAAGTGACTCTTGTGGCGCTTTTCCCTCCAAACCCCGAACCCTAGGGATTGGAGTATCTCCCAAGCTACTCGAAAATCAACACTTTGAAATATCAAGATGACAAAAGATGACACTGTGTCTTTATATTTTGTAAGGATCTCTCATCTAAGAGATGACCTTCAAGCAATTGATGAAATTATCCTGGATAAAGAACTTGTAATCTCAACACTTTTAAGGTTACCTAGATCCTGGAACACTTTTGCAATTGGTATAAATAGCAGAAAAGAGGCTCCATCTTTTGAAGAGTTATGGACAACTTGCTCTCAAGCGAAACTAGACTTACACTAATGGAAAGAAACCAAGAAGAAGAAAATTCCATCTCTAATACTTATGCAACTCACTTCAAGAAGAAAGGAGAAAGTAAGAAATTTGGTTTTCAAAACAAAGGCTCAAGTAAAAATCCTTTTCAACAACGGAAGAAAGACTTGTCAAAAGTTCAGTGTTTCCATTGTCACAAATTTGGCCATTATAGAAACCAATGTCCTGAGAAATTAAATGACAGTAGGAAAAGAGAAAGGGATCAGGGTGTTGTTGTTGACTCCCATGAACCAACAAAGAAGGCCAAAACAGAAAGTTTCGATGTCAGAGATTTATACTACTGAACAAGAGAAGGTTTAGGGTTTTAGGGGTTTTTTACAAAACTCTAGTGTAATAAATCTCGTGTAAAATTATATTTAGGTTTTTGACTTTAGGGTTTATCAGCAAAACCCTTATGTGGATCATGGCTTATGCATAATTGACTTTAGGGTTTTTGGATAAAATCCCTAGATTGATTTCTTCCATGCATAATGAGGGTTTTGATTTCTAGGGTTTACGAACCTAAAAAGGCTTAATAAGGGAATGGCTAGGGTTTTGGACAAAACCCTAGCATGAGTTGTTGAAATGAAGAAAAACCTAAATGATGTCTAGATCAATGACATTGAAAAGTACAAGATCAAGAGGGAGTTCTTGTTGTTCATAAAAGTTAAGTATTCTATCTCTCTTCTTTTATGATTATTGATTTCTTTAGCAAATCTAGTCTCTTGCTTTATTTTCATTGCTTGATTATAACTATTCTTTTATGATATCCCTGGAGAGGATTGCAGGTAAACACTGAAGACTGTCTAGGCTAGAAGAAGTTATAATATCAAAACAAAGTTTGTGACTAGTCTCAGGATTCATAGGGAGCTTAAGAGGGAGCTTTGAGTCTTGAAAGGGTTTTGGATTCAAAGGGAGCTTTGGATCCAAAAAGAACCTTGAATTTAAAATAACGTTGCCCTCCAAAAAGAACCTTGAATTTAAAAGAACGTTTCCCTCCACCAGACCAATGGCACCCAACACTTCATTGTATAATCTGCTCCTATGAAGGCTCCCGATCACCAAATCAAGCCTTGAACTTGGCTCCCACAGGCTGCATATGAATTTGATCCAACACTGGTCAAAGCTATGACCCAACACAAGACAAAATGTTGCTCCAAGTTTGTTGTACTGCTAATATTATGAATGTGACTGGTTAGGGCATCATAGCATGTTGCACTAGCCTTTAACCAAGCACCCAAACAGCCCTCAATCACTATGGCATCACCATGCAAGAAGGTCCTCCTTTTGTGTTGTTGTTATGGGCACAAATCTACCCCAAAACAACCTTGCGTAGGCACCTTGTTGTGGTGGTATGGCCTGCAGCCTACCACAATCACTTTCCTTTACCCACAGCATCTCTAAACTGAGGTATCTTGCCTTAAAAAACTTGCCTAACAGAGCTATGGCCAACCCTTTTCACACTCAACTTGGTTGTAGCATGGGACAACCCTCCATGCAATCACCAAGAGGCTCCAAACAACCCTTAAACTCCTCGTTGTTTTGGCCTTATCCCCTGCGACCAAACAGAGGTCTCTTTCCCTCCTATGTTGCCTTTGTGTTGCATAATGGATGAGAGAAATGACTCTCCATCATCTTCTTTTTATACACAAAAGAAGGGCTCCTTCCGACGTCCTCCATGGGCTTGTCTAGCTGTCAAGAGGCTTACTTAACTCAAGCCGACCTTAACACATATGGTGCAAACACACTCCATAACTTCCAAAATTCATATCTCACTAAGGACAACTCAAACTTCGACGATTCTCGAAGCGCTAGATTCTCCTTTCTGCCCTCTATCATCTCATCCCATCACACGTCCAAAGTGCTCTAAGGTTTTGATCCCAAGCACAATGGGTGCAAAACCCCAAGCTTGGTTTCCAAGCCCACAAGTGACTCTTATGGCACTTTGCCCTCCAAACCCCGAACCCTAGGGCTTGGAGTACCTCCAAAGCTACTCAAAAATCAACACTTTGAAATATCAAGATGACAAAAGATGACACTGTCTTTATATTTTGTAAGGATCTCTCATCTAAGAGATGAACTTCAAGCAATTGATGAAATCATCCCAGATAAAGAACTTGTAATCTCAACACTTTTAGGGTTACCTAGATCCTGGAACACTTTTGCAATTGGTATAAATAGCAAAAAAGAGGCTACATCTTTTAAAGAATAGTGGACAACTTGCTCTCACGCGAAACTAGACTTACACTAATGGAAAGAAACCAAGAAGAAGAAAATTCTATCTCTAATGCTTATGTAGCTTGCTTCAACAAGGAGAAAGTAAGAAATTTGGTTTTCAAAACAAAGGCTCAAGTATAAATCTTTCTCAACAACGGAAGAAAGACTTGTCAAAAGTTCATTGTTTCCATTGTCACACATTTGGTCATTATAGAAACCAATGTCCTAAGAAATTAAATGACAGTAGGAAAAGAGAATGGGATCAAGGTGTTGTTCCTGACTCCCATTAACCAACAAAGAAGGCCAAAACAAAAAGTTATGATGTCAGAGATCTATACTACTGAACAAGAGAAGGTTTAGGGTTTTAGGGGTTTTTTACAAAACCCTAGTGTAATAAATCTCATGTAAAATTATATTTAGGTTTTTGACTTTAGGGCTTATGAGCAAAACCCTTATGTGGATCAAGGCTTATGCATAATTGACTTTAGGGTTTTTGTATAAAATCCCTAGATTGAGTTCTTCCATGTCTAGTGAGGGTTTTGATTTCTAGGGTTTGCGAACCTAAAAAGGCTTAATAAGAGAATGCCTAGGGTTTTGGACAAAACCCTAGGATAAGTTGTTGAAATGAAGAAAAACCCGAATGATGCTAGATCAATGACATTGAAAAGTACAAGATCAAGAGGGAGTTCTTGTTGTTCATAAAAGTTAAGTATTCTATCTCTCTTCTTTTACTATTATTGATTTCTTTAGTAAATCTAGTCTCTTTCTTTATTTTCATTGCTTGATTATAACTATTCTTTTATGATATCCCTGGAGAGGATTGCAGGGAAATACTGAAGACTGTCTGGGCTAGAAGAAGTTATAATATCAAAACAAAGTTTGTGACTAATCTCAGGATTCATAGGGAGCTTTGAATCTTGAAAGGATTGTGGATTCAGAGGGAGCTTTGGATCCAAAAAGAACCTTGAATTTAAAAGAAGCTTTGGACTCAGAGGGAACAGTTTAATTCTCAAGTTTTGAGGTATGTCTTTAAGTATTATTTTTAAATTATATTTTATAGCCAAAGCTATGATAGGCCTTTGACAAGCCTCTATCCTAGATGAAGTACTTGCACATAAGGGACAAGCTTGGACTTGTTAAGATAGGTTTTCTCAGTAAGAGGATACACATCTTCCCTATGTGTCATGTTTGACCAAATTAGAGAATATGCTTCAATAGCATCATGGACAGACATTCTACCTTAGGGAGAGTAGTACAGTATGGGACAGTCATTCTACCCTAGGAGAATGGTCCAGTAGAGGATAGTCATTTTTCCCGTGTTAAGGAAAAATGGTCCTTTAGGCCCAATTACTTAATAGAGTAGGTGCCTTTCTATGTTGGCTCGGTCACTCTATAAGAGTGAGTGCCTTTGTCAAGCTCAGTTACTTGTTGAATGAACTTTTTGGCCTACAATGAGGCCTGAGATGTTAGGGTTTGACCAGAATTATGGCAACCCTGTGATGTAAGGATCCATTAGGGTTTGACCCTGTGGTGTGAAGATGTAAATGTCCTCTACGGTTTGGCCAAACCTATGTAGTTGGTGTTGATTTTTTTGGTAGCATCGGGTGTGCTCTAGCCTTGAAATTTGGAGGAGACGCTAAGGCACATGAGATCTCCAAGACCCAGAAATCGTTTTGAGAAATTCCACTTGGATGAGGAGTTATTAAAATAATTAATATTTTTAATGGATTCCTAAGTCTAAACTTAAGAAAATAAAAATATTAATGGGTATTAATAAAGTTAAGGGTGAGAAGCTTCTAAGAGACGAGGATCAAGTATGTTTTAATCTTAGTCATTAATTAAGGACTTAATCATTTGGAGACGCAATAGCAAATACTCAGTATCTCTAGGAAAATCGATTCTCAAGTAAAGGAGATCGATTTCAGAGGGAGAGTTGCAGGGTGGAGGAAGAGGAGGGCATCAGCAGCAAGCAGTGACTGAGGAGGAGGTGACGCAAGGATAGTGGGAGACAGATCAAAGAGAGACGCAGCCCTCACGAAGGCTGACGCAGAGGGACACAGAGCCACTAAGGGCCACGTTGAGCCATGCAGAGTGACGCAGAGGTGACACAAGAGTGGGCGCAGGGTCTCCAAAGTGTTAGAAAGTCTCAGAGGGAAAGTCTCAGGTGTTTTCTTTCAGTTTCTCTATAAAATCATTCCTTGTAAAAGCATTTGTTGCTGAAGATTAATAAAACCCTCATCTGCTGCATCGGTTTTCCCACATTGGGTTTTTCCGAGGACAATTGTCCAAAAACATATGTGTTGATGTGATTGGTTCTTGTGCATGTATTTTTTTTTTCTGGGTAATTGTGTGATATCTGCAGTAGAATTTATTTTAATATTTGCTGAAGGGATTTCGTAAATAGCTTACTGTGAATAATAAGTAGGTGAAATAAATTAGTTGTTGCAATAAAATTTCAGTTTAGAAATTTTCACATGGTATCAGAGCAGAGATCCTGCAACAGGAGAGGGAAATCAACTATGGGTCAAGGGCATGATGTAGAGGCATCCACTCAAGGGGACTCGCGCAAATTTCCAAAAGCATGCACAAGGGACATGAATTATGATTATTCTATGTTAGCTTCTAGATTAGAAGAAGAAGTCGTTTGCTTAGCAAGCTCTGCCTCCTCTGAGGTTTATTATATAGACAGTGGAGCTTCCTGACATATGACAGGAATCCGAGAATGGTTTTTAGATTATCAAGAAGAAATAATGAATTTTCAGATCACCATGGGAAATTAGGCAAAGTGTACTCTAGTAGGAAGAGGTATTGTGGTCTTTCAAACCAAAGCAGGAGAGCAGCTTCGAGCAACCAATGTATTGCATGTGCCAAGATTGGGGATGAACTTACTCTCCATATCTCAACTTCAAAACAAGGGCTATGACGTTTTCTTCATTAAGGAGAAAGTATATGTCAAACACCCGAGTTGGAAAAAGAAGGCCCAAATTGAGATCAGAAGTAACAGGTTGTACAAGTTGCAGCTAGAATCACCAATGGCACTGATAGGCAGTAATGGAGACAAAGATTTGAATGAACTATGGCACAGGAGGATGGGACACTTACACCATGGAGCTCTAAGGATTCTCAGGAAAACAGTATCACGAGTTCCAAAACTAAGTACCGAACGAGATGATGTATGCAGAGGGTGCACTCTAGGCAAGTATGCCAAAGCAGTGTTTTCCAGAAGTAACAATAGGTCTAAGAGTGTGCTACGATTGATACACTCAAATATCTGCGGACCAATGTCCAAAAAAGTTCTTAGTGGTGTCGAATACTTCGTCACCTTCATCAATAACCATTCCAGGAAGACTTGGATCTACTTTTTGAAAACCAAGGATGAGGTTTTTGGTCGATTCAAAGAGTTCAAGGCTCTAGTGGAGAATCTGACAGGAAAGAAGATAAAAGTGTTGCGCTCAGACAATGGTGGAGAGTATGTTGACAAGGACTTCACCGATTTTTGCGCTAGGGAAAGCATCAGAAGAGAGTGACCCTACAATCCGAAGCAGAATGGAGTAGCAGAAAGGAAAAACGGGACTATTGTGGAAGCAGTTAGGGCAATGTTGTATGATCAGGATATGCCTAAATTTTTGTGGGCAGAAGCATGCAGCATGGCAGTTTATGTCCAGAATAGGACTCCATATAGGGCATTGGGCAAAATCACTCTGGAGAAGGTCTTCACAGGGAAGACACATGAAGTCAGTCATATCAAGATATTTGAGAGTTTAGCGTATTGTCGTATACCTAAAGAAAGAGAAATAAATTAGATTAAACTCCTAAGAAAGGATATCTTGTGGGATATAGCGAGAATGCTAAGGCATATAGAGTCTATCTTCCAGGGAGTAGGAAGGTAGCAGTTCAGCGGGATGTAAAGTTCATGGAGGACAGAGCTTTCAGGAAATCCCGAGAAATGCCTTCCGAGGAGTAGTCGAAAGACGAGCTGTTGGTCAAACTATTATGACCTGTGGAAACTAGTACCAAAGATTCTTCTGAAGACAAAGCTTCAGAACAAGAGGAATCTCGAGAAGAGGAAGAGCTTATAGATGTGCCTACTACCAGTGGAAGAAAGAGTCGGGAACTCCGACAGATTCTATGGGATGCAGAGGACTTCATTGGTGCATCCAAGAATAATAAAAGGGAGCGAAGACAGCCATACAGATACCAGGCCTTAGTAGCTCAGGTTGGGGAGCCTTCTAGTTTTCAGGAGGTCGTTCAACATCAAGTATGGGATGTTATGGTGGGGGAATACAGCTCTATAATGGTCAATGATGTGTAGGAAGTGATACCTAGGCCTCAGGACAGATCAGTGATAGGTTCGAGATGGATCTACAAGGTCAAATATGATGTAGACGACAGTGTGGAGAAATACAAAGCCAGGTTTGTAGCTAAGGGGTATGCTCAGAAGGAAGGGATAGACTACGAAGAAACCTTCGCCCCAATAGCCAGGTATACTTCTATTAGAACCGTGATATCTCTTGCAACACAAATGATGTGGGAGATTCATTAGATGGATGTCAAGGCAACATTCTTGAACAGGGTAATAGAAGAGGAAGTAAACATCCAACAGCCAGAAGGTTTTGAGACACATGAGAAGAAATCTCATGTATGCAGATTAAAGAAAGCCTTGTATGGGCTTAAACAGGCACCTAGAGCATGGTACGGTCGAATTGATGGCTACTTGCAGAAGATGGGGTTGATCAAGAGTGACGCAAACCCTAATCTCTACTATATGGTCATAGAGAATGAGCCTCTAATCCTAGTGTTATATGTGGATGATCTCTTCCTGACAGGATCATCCAGGCTCATCAAAGACTGCGAGAAGAACCTAGCCACAGAATTCGACATGAAGGATTTGAGACAGATGCATTTGTTGTCGCACAGATTGTCACGACAACGCTCAGACCAGGGGCTATCACCCTAATCCCTAATCTCTCCGTTTAAGCCGTCTCCCGAGGCCAAGGGGGGTAGACCCTATGGGACAAAGGAAGACCAACTGTGGACCAGTTGGGTTGGGAGACACAGCAAGGCAATTGATTGATTTTAGAAATTAATGTACCAGTGCCTTATGGAGTTAATGATTAAATGATGAAGAAATATGAACCTTGTAAAACAATCATTTATCATCGAAATATCCCAAGTGATGCAAGATGTTCAATAAACTCAACGCTTTAATAATGATCCAACAATTAAATTTTTTATAGATTGAATACATTAGACAACCATACAATTTAAATGCATACCACTTTCATATGCCAATTTTAAATAAACATTTAAGTGCATTTAGCTATAGAGAAATGGAACATAAATACCACAAGAGATTCCAAAAAATGAATCTTCAATTTTTTTAGTTAAGCTTTTCAAAAAAAATAATATTTTTATATTTTTTAAATATTTCTATTTTTATTTCTATTTTCTAAAAATAAAACAAAACTAAAAGCCTAATAAAACTAAAATAAATGAAACTTAAAACTATTCAAACTAAACTAAATGAAACTTAAAATTATTAAATCCTAAAATCAAATAAATCTAAAAAAAAATCAAACAAAAAAATGAACCCATTAAAATTTAAAACTATTTACCTTTTTTGAATCAAAATTTTAAAATCATAAAAGAAAAACAAAACAAAATAAAATTCAAAACTCTAAACAAAACATCAAATGAAGATTTTATATTTTTTAAATCAAACTAAAACACACTTAATAATTTAAATGCTACCCTAAACCTACGCATGAATATATACGCATAAGAAAACCTGACCTTAGCACATTAAAACCAAAATCGAAATGTATTTTTTTTTTTGAAAAGGGATCAAATCTAAAAACAATACGAATATGAAGAAATAAAATAGAATGAATGTGTTTTATTTGTTTGCAGGCTCGTGGAAAATTTCAATGGCAGCGAGGGAGGGAACCAAATGGAGAGGTAAGGAAATCACAGAAGGAAAAACGCGTCTGAGGGGGAAGCTGCGGAGCAAAGGACACGAAGTTGCGGAACAAAGGACACTTAACGGACAACGGATTTCATGTCTTTACAGGTTAGAGGTGCCTAAGGGTGTATGGGCAGCGTGGAGAAAAGGGAAAGCTCTCTCGACAGAAGCGTGGATGAATCAGAATAAGCAGTGATTTTGCAGGTTTGTTGAAGCTGCAGAGGGGTGGAAGAGCTGCGGTGGGGGCAGGAAAAGCTTAACGCAGGAGGCATCAAGTGAAGGGCAGGTGTATAACAATGAAGAGATCCGTGAAGAAATGAGCAGCTCGAACCAGGTAGCACGCCAAGCGGGCAGGGATGCATACAGGTGTGATGGCGCTGAGGGAGAAATGCCTGAGAGGTGGCTGTTGGAAGAGCTGCGTAAGCAAAACAATGATTCTGGCAGCGTTTGGAAAAGCTTCATGCAGAGGAAACGTGGATCTGTTGAGCGTGGGGCTGAAATGGATATGAGTGGGATTTTGAGTGCGTGAAGGCAGAGAATGATGTAGCAAGGGTTTTGAAAAGCAGCGTGGAAGGATGGTTGAGGTTAATAGCTGATTGTGCGTGAATGGGCAACTAATTAAGATTTGTGTGGTGGCTGAGAATGCCAGAAGAAAATGCGGCAGCATGAGAATGAAATATTTGATGGCCAGTGTTGCAGCTTGAAGAACGCAGATCTGGAGGTTTGAACAGCGCACACCTGAAACAAATTTCGAAAACCCTCCAGGCAGCAGTAGAAAACCCTTGAATTTCCTCAGAAATTGTAAAAAAAGAAAATTTAAATCAATCTGCTTCAAATTGCCTAATGGAAACCCTAAAAAACTTTTAAAATCTGTACCTGCAACCTACAACGGCAAAAACAGAACACCGAGAAGTAAAATGTGCAAGAATTAAAACCTAAAACCCTAACAAAAGCCCGCTAAATAGTTACAGTAATTACAAATTAAAGGCTCTAAATAGCCAAATTTGTAATTATGTCACAGAAATATTTTCAGAATTTTAAATTTTGAACAAGGTGCTTCAAAAAACCCTTCATGCATCTGCAAAAAATTCTAATGATAAGCCCGGGATTAAAACTCGTTGGGCTCTTTCAGAAAACGCAATTCGGGAGTTGGCTAGTTCAGCCGAGAACTTACCCTAACACCTGGTAAACTCAAAACTAAAGATATCATGCACAGCTTAAATCAACCATTAACATAGAAAGAGAAAACAACAGTGAAATTCAGATCAAATGGAGATACCTACCATTATATTTCAGAAATTAAACTATCATTCAAACCCCAGAGATCAGACAAGATACCTGTGCCTAAATCAATCTTTATCAAGCTATTATCAATCGCTGAAAATATAATTATGCAGAAAAATAAAACATCTTACAACATTTCCAAAAGAGTAACACCAACAAGATTTTCAACCCCAAAGTCTTTCCTTATTGCACAAAAAATGACTACAAGAGAGCTTTCTTTAGCACCAGACTCACAGATCGAATCTGATCTCAAATGACCCCTGACACCCTATTTAAAGGAAAAATTCCCAAAGGCTAGTTCGAGTGATCCATGTCAAAATGATCTCAACCGTCGATGAGGACCAAAATCTCTTTTAATCTCATCCATCGAATTTTAAAATTAAAACTTTGCATTTATTTTCTCAAAAATTGACTTATTATTATTTTATTATTTTATTT
>APFE030139319.1:83205-93292 GCA_000404065.3 Pinus taeda
TTTTTTAAATTTTTTAATTTTATTTTTGGATCCTCGAACTTAGCCTTTGGAAAAAATCACCTAGGACCTAGGACTTATGAGGGGATTAAAACATTTTCTAACTCTCAAGACACTTTACATCATGACTTTTACAATTTTACATCCCAAGGGGGAAAACGCATTTGACATAGACCCTCATAGACCACCCAGTTCTGCGACCAAATATAATCTAGTAGATCAACACACTAGGATTCCTCTAAGATTCTAATGACAAAATTCATTCTGGCTCTGGGGTTAGGTTGAAGGAAAACTCTACCGATCATGGATTGGTGAGACAAAAAACCTTCCGGAACGTAGGTTATCACTAGAAAATTAAGTCCACCTAGGCCATTTACATACATGACTCAGATCTGCTAAGATTATTTACAATTTACACATGCAGACTAGGTTTACAAAACAATATGATCGGGTTGATGATGACAGGCACGGACACGTTGATTAAGCGCTACCCCTTTTGCGAAAAAAGGGGGTGTACTGCTATGGGTAGTTGACACGTAGTGGTCAACAGCATTATTTCCTGGGGTTGGAAGTTTCGCAGCGGAAGGGTGAGATCTTCCTTGGACAAGGGAGATATGCTACAGAAATCTTGAAGAGATTCAAGATGCAGGACTGTAGACCTTGGCTACTCCAATGGTCACCAACTAGAAGAAGATTGATGCATCATAAGATAAAGACGTTGATCCCACCTTGTACAGGCAGCTTATAGGGTCCCTGATGTATCTAGTCAATACCAGGCCAGACATTTGTTACGCTGTCAACACCCTCAGTCAGTTCATGGTGGAACCTAAGAGGGCACACTGAGCAGCAACCAAACATGTTCTCAGGTATATACAAGAAACAGTCAAGCATGGACTATTGTACACTAGAGGCAATGACATTAGGTTGAGTGGGTTCACTGATGCAGATTGGGCTGGAAGTTTAGTAGATCGGAAAAGTACAATTGGGCACTGTTTCAACATTGGATTAGGAATAACCTCCTGGTGTAGTAGGAAACAGAAATTCGTGGCTCTGAGCTCAACTGAAGCAGAATATATGGCAGCTAGCACAGCTTCGTGCGAAGCCATATGGTTTAGGAAATTGCTTGTGAATCTATTCAAGAGAAGGATGGAAGCGACCAGGATAATGTGTGATAATCAGAGTTGCATCAAGCTCTCTAAGAATCCAGTATTTCATGATCAGTCGAAGCACATTGATATCAGGTGTCCCTTTGTCAGAGACTGTGTCCAATGAGGAGTAGTACAGTTGAGGTACACTCCTATAGGAGAACAGGTGGCAGACATCCTCACCAAGGCTCTAGGAAGAACAAAGTTAGTTTATTTCAGGGAGAAGAGGGAGATGGTAAAGAATCCGTTTCAATAGCAAAAATGGATAAGTGTCAGGAGTTGCAGTGCAGCAGTTAGCAGTGACACTGCTATGGGCAGCATGATGTAGCATGTTGAGAGGGAGCTGCAGTACAGGTGCAGCAGTCGCAGTGTCATGGGCAACAGTATAGGAAGCAACAGTGCAGGGGATGTGAGGCAGCAAGCCAAGCATCAGCACAGGTACCAATGCGGAAGATCAATGTGATGTTTCTATAGTGAAGCATTGCTAGAGCACATTCCCCGCTAAAAGGCAATGTTGTTTATTTTGGTAGCATCGAATGTGCTCTAGCCATGAAATTTGGAGGAGAGGATAAGGCACATGAGATCTCCAAGACCCATAAATCATTTTGAGAAATTCCACCCGAGTGAGGATTTATTAAAATAATTAATATTTTTAATGGGTTCCTAAGTCTAAACTTAGGAAAATAAAAATATTAATGGGTATTAATAAAGATAAGGGTGAGAAGCTTCTAAGAGACGAGGATCAAGTCTATTTTAATCTTAGCCGTTGATTAGGGACATAATCTCGATCGTTGATTCGTCAACAGGAAAAGTATAAGAGAAGACTTGAGGATCGTTTGGAGACACACCGACACATACTCAGTATCTCTAGGAAAATCGATTCTCAAGTAAAGGAGATCGATTTCAGAGGGAGAGTTGCAGGGTGGAGGAAGAGGAGGGCATCAGCAACAGGCAGTGACTGAGGAGAAGGTGATGCAGGGACAGTGGGAGACAGATTAGAGAGAGACGCAGTCCAGAGGAGAGACGCAGCCCTCACGCAGGCTGACGCAGAGCCACGCTGAGCCACACAGAGTGACGTAGAGGTGACGCAGGAGTGGGATTAGGGTCTCCAAAGTGTCAGAAAGTATCAAAGGGAAAGTCTCAGGTGTTTTCTTTCAGTTTCTTTGTAAAATCATTCCTTGTAAAAGCAATTGTTGTTGAATATTAATAAAGCCCTCATCTGTTGCACCGGTTTTCCCACATTGGGTTTTTCCAGGGACAATTGTCCAAAAACAACTGTGTTGATGTGATTGGTTCTTATGCATGTATTTTTTCTTTGGGTAATTGTGTGATATCTGCAATAGAATTTATTTTAATATTTGTTGAAGGGATTTCGTAAATAACTTACTGTGAATAATAAGTAAGTGAAATAAATCAGTTGTTGTAGTAGAATTTCAGTTTAGAAATTTCACAGGTGGAACATAGATGTTCCTGGAGGTTTGACCTTGATGATGGTAAACCTGTACTAGTCTAAGCATGAGGTTGAGGTGTCGATCAGATCATGGTGACTACTTGTACCTTAGGGTAGGTAGCCTGTATGATGGTACATAAGATTGGTACCTTGGTAGTAGCCTAGATGGTACCTAGATCCCTAAAAGATGTAGGCTTGGTACCTTGGTAGTAGCCTAGATGGTACCTAGATCCCTGAAAGATGTTGGGCTGATGCCTTGGCAGTAGCCTAGATGGTATCTAGATTCCTGGAATAGTATGTGTTGGTTTGATGCCTTAGAAATAGCCCAAATGGTACCTAGATCCCTAGATCAGCGTGTCTTTTGGATTGGTGTCTTGGCAATAGCCTAGATAGCACCTAGAGTCATGGAGAAGCCTATTTTATTGGGTTGGCACTTTGGCTGTGGAAAAAGAGCTCTTATCATCGTGACCTTAGTCGAAGAAAGTCCTGGAGGCAGCTCAGATGAGTAGGTTCCTCTGACTATCATGCTCAGATCTCTTTCGGGTGAGCTTGTCTATTATCAAGCCTAAGATGAGGCCTTTGGAGATTCACCTAGACTATGTATGGAGACTAGTTGTTTGATGGTGAACCTTGATCACGTTATAGTATCATAGGATAATGGCACTATGAATTGTATAACCTTATTCTTAAAGAAATATCTCAACGAAGAATTTCTAAACAGTCATCATGAATACCTCCCTAGCTAAGAGGGAGTGTTGGAAAATGTAGTTATGGTCGGTCTTCATAATTGTCATTCTAAAGAAGAAAAGAAAATTGTTTATGTAGCATGATTCTTCATGCTTGTCTTGGTCAAAATATATATATATATATATATAAGTCATAAATCATATTATTCAAGAAGTCTCCCAGTCAAGTCAGCCTGCCCCAAGGATTCACCCATTCATATCACACAATGATTATATATAAAAGACAGTTCGATCAAGACATATATCTACTTTGTTTTGTTATGTGAAGTTCATAAAAGAAGTCCACTAAGAAAAATAAAAAGAAAAAACATGTTTCTATCTTTTGTTCATTAGTGCGAAGGTCTGCAATAAGAAGATTGAAGGCTACTCAAGCAAAGATACCAATCACTCTCTCTCTTTCGTGGAAACTTAAAGAGAAGGTTTGTTCCTACACCACTTGAAGTCTACAGCCGAAGTCTCTTCAAAGTACCATTACAGAAGGTCTGTAACGAAGCCTTTGTGAAGCAAGAAACCCAAAGTTTGATATAATCCGAAGACAGAACTATAAGGTCCGAAGTCTGTACATAAGTCCGAGATCTGTACAATTTAAGTGTCACCACGGGAGACAGTCTGAGATCTGTCTATTTCAGTGTCCGAGTTTTTGTATCACTGCAGAGGTAGTCATACAACGTCTGTGATTCTTCAGAGATTCGAGAAGAGGTCAGCTATCTTATCACTGTGGTCCAAAATCCAAAGGGAACAGAGGTTTGTCTTAATATAGGAATATGAGACAAGAGAAGCAAAGATCTGATTTACTATAGGGGTCCGAAACATATTATAGAGGTCTGAAATTGGAAGTCTAAGATAGGCAAACTAGGCCAAATACTAGTGGAATGGAGCACACCTTTTGAGTTATTTCAAAGTTGTTCTATTGTCTAGAAATCAGTGTTTGAGGGCAATTGTCTTCAAGGTATTGTTAGAGGTTTATCCTCTTGGTTATCTTGGTGGAAAAAGTATTGAAGGAGCTTGAAAGAAAAGACTTGGCACTTTTGGAGGCTGTCTTGGGTTGGAGATTTCCTGTTGATTGGATTATATAGGAAAAGGTTTGTTGGGTTTTCCCCTCGGGGGTTTTGCCCTGGCCTCTGGCCTAATTACTGGTGTCTATTGTCTTTTGTGCATTGTATTCTTTATTAATAAGTGTATAATTGCTTCATGACACAAATTAAGGAAAGAGAACACTAAGATAATTCTATATTGTAATTGAATTTTTAACACCCTAAGTACTGTAATTTGTGGAGACAAATTACAGTTGTGTGGGTTGCTTGTGTAAGCCCTAGTTCTGTCATCTTTGACGAAGCAAGGAGACAGTGTGAGGGTTGTTTTGTTGTGCCCTATGGACTGATCTTGGAGGAATGAAGGAGTCAATCAAAAGGATTGTTTATGAAGCCCTAATTTCAACATTCTAGAGTAGCTAAAAGGTTGATAAGTGGGCAAACTTAAAGACCTTAAGAGCAAAGATAGTGGATCAGCCTTGTCTATGCTAGAGGGTGTTGAGAAATGTAACTAGTTTTGGTCTTCATAATTGTTGTACTCATTTCAATATGTATCCTATGTAACAAACAAGAAAAGGAAAGAAAAAGTTATTATTATTAAAGAATGGATTTCATGCTCATTATTGATGGTCTTCTAGGTAAAAGCATGTTCTTCGTGCTTCTAGGGTTTGTTAAGTCTTAGGATTTATTGTCATGAATCAAAAGAGTCAACATCATGTTTATGAGACCCTTTTGGGCAAAATAAATTTGTAAATAGAATTATTTTTTGAGTCTAGAAAGTCCTAGAAGGTCCAAAGTACAAGTCGGCCTTGGGAACATCAAGTCGGCCTAAAGGAGGGAATTTGACCCCTTGAGAAGGCAATATAAAGGAGCAGTTCAACCTCATTTGTGACTCACGCACTCCACAAGTTCAATCTATCAAGAAAAGAGTTTGATCTGTAGCTGGGAAGCTGGAAGAAGGAGAGTGAAAGTCTAAGGGAAGAAAGAAGGATGAAATATCTTGGTTTTGGACTCTATCTCTCTCACACGTGAGAAGTTCTAGGGTCTCTAGTGTTGCAGAAGGGGGCCGAAGTGTTGAAAAGTGTAACTAGGTCCGATCTTCATAATGACATGTAATTATGATTTTATGTAATGAGATGTAAAGAAGAAAAATAAAATTATTGTATTGACTTACTTCATGGGTTTCATGAGCAAGAGATTTTATTTTTGAGTCAAGACTCCCATTGAGAGTCTCTAGGATTTATTAGTCATCTAGTCAAACTTGTCTATAAAAAGTATCCTCCAAGACCTTGTCACTTATCCTCTTCAAGTTGGCCTATAAGGATGGAAGAAACTGCGAGAAGAAGTCGGCCTAACCACAAGTGATCATGTCGGCCTAAAGGACATGAGGAAAGGTGTATATATAAGCCACACTCGACCTCACTTAGAGCAAGTAATTCGACTTGCATTCGATCAAGCAGAAGTGCGAAGAAGACGTGAAGAAGTGTGAAGAAGAAGGCTACAAAGTGAAGTGTGAAAAAGGGATAAGAAAAGTTTCTGCTGGGGCAGAAAAGAGAAGTTTCTTCTGGGGCGGTGAAGGAGGTTTCTTCTGGGCAGTGCGAAGGAGAGATTCTTCTGGGTAGTGTGAAGGAGAGATTCTTTTGGGGTTAGTGAAGGAAGGTTTCTTCTAGGGTATCTATTTTGAAGAAGAATCGAAGGCATCAAGTAAAGATCGAAGAGAAACAGTGTAGATACTAGGGTTTCTAATCTAGAGACCAAGATTCTCTAGAGATAGCCGAGAAGAGCAGTGTGGAGACTAGAGACCGAGATTCTCTAGGGAAAGGCAAAAAAAAAGCAATATAGAGTATAGAGACTAAGTCTCTCTAAAAGGAGTCGGGGAGAGCAGTTCGAGATCAAGAAGAAAGGTGAGCAAGGGAAGAAGCAGAGCATCAAGGTTAGTGACAAGGTTCTTGGAAGGATACTAGAGTCAAGGGTCTGTGTCATGGTCTTGGTATTCGTCAATTGAAGATCTAGAAGAAAAATTTTAATCGGGTTCCTCTCAAGTGGTGAGAGGTTTTGGTCCTAGCTGACAAGCATACATACTATGTCACTTGTCTTTTATTATGCATATAGGAAAATTGTCTTGATGAAAAGAACAAAATAATAACATAACGAAGAAAAGAATATAAGCTAAGAAGTAAAAGTATATCACAAGCAATTATCAAGCTAAGAAATCTTTTGACTATTCATGCCCTAGATTTCTCAACACGGTTTCAGAGCTAAGGTGTTGAAGTCAAGAAGGGGCATTCAAGCAATTTGACACACGAGAATCAATCTTCAGAGAAGGATCATAGGAAATCCGAGGGAAAGATATTCAAAACCCTAGATTGAAGAAATCTACACCAACAAGAGTCTTAAAATTATCTTCAAGAAGGAAGCAGGAAGAAAGACCAAAACGCTCGAAGCACTTCAGAGATCATCACTCATACATCACCAAAGAAGTGGAAGCTCTTCAAATCTAAGGAAGGTTAGATCAAAAGGCAATCTTCTCTCTATTGAAGAAAGGATCATCTGAAGCAACATCATTATCAAGTTGAAGATTCTATCTTCACAAGTAAGTACATTTTCTTTATTCTAGTAAAAATGACTTCATGTTTCAAGGAGAACCAAAAGTTGGTTGGGATATCAAACTTCCTTGTAGGATAGTCCTCAATGTAAATGAAGTCATTGATCATGTCCATGGAAAGGCCTCCAAGCCATCCAAAGAACAAGCATTATCTTAATACATGGAAAGGGATCTCAAGGTTCAAAAGATTCTTAAGGAATCTATCAAATATTCTCTCATTTCCTATGTAACCGAGTTGGAGACATCTAAAGAAATATATATAAGATGATAGAACTTTTCTCTAGAAGCACAATAGAAATATCATATCACTTAGATCTAATCTATATAAATTGAAGGTGTCAAAGGATGAAGGGATATCATCATGTCTCTCAAAGGCATCACAAATAAAAGTTCAATCGCAGGATCTAGGTGAGATGGTATCTAAAAACGAAATAATCTATGTTATTCTAAATGCATTGATTGATGTACCAGGTAACCTCATATCTATTGGGGAAGAGGAAGCTATCCCATTCATCAAATTATGGTCTCTCTACAAGGTAGAACAAGACAAGTTGAAGAAAGAAAGAAACAAAAGATCAGATAGAAGAGATCAATCAGTGACAAGAAGAAAAGGGAAATTTGGAAAGTGTGACCCTCCAAAGAAAAAGAAGAACATGGCTAAGGAAAGATGTTATGGTTGTCATAAACTTGGGCACCATAGAAGAGATTGTCCAAAACGTAAGAGGGACAAGGAAGAAGTTCATACTACTAAAGAAGTGAAAGAACCTGAGACAAAGAAGCGAAAAGATCTCTACCATGACCGAGATGACCTTCTTCATTAGAAGGTATTTTTCACTTGTAATTTATAGATAGGAAGCAATGTAAATAAGATAGGATGCGTTAGATTAGAAATAACATCGTAACATAAGCATGAGAAGTAAGAGCTCTTGACATGGGAAGCAGAAAGAATGTCTAGAATTAATTGATCACAAAGAATGAGAGCTCTTGGCAACCTCATTAAAAGTGATACTTATAGAAAGAAGCAGAGGTCGTCATCGACTAGGATCATCATACAATAGTCAATAAGGAAACATATGTTGGGTGAGGATATGAAAGATTCTCAAGCTTCTTTGATAGAATCCTCATCAAAGGATTCACCAATCTAGAAAGGAAGAAAGAGTTTCATCAGGAATTCCAACTCATGGGATTGAAGGGAAGATGGTATGATGACATAACAGGAAAGCAGGTCTAAAGGATAAAGTTTTTTCATTCAAATGAAGCTACTGCAGGAATTTTGGATGACCGTAAAGAAAGATGAGGTATGTGTGCTTACATAGATTATTATGAAAGTCATGTCATATGGTTGTAGATAATATGGATCACGATTTCCATCCTGGGAAAACATGATCAAAAGAAGAAAGGATCTCCTCCTCCAAAAGAGTGAAGAAAGGCATAAGTCACACTAGATGAAATAAACATAATATGTTCTCATATGAATCGTGAGGAAGCTGACTACAATTGAGGAACTCTAATTGGAAGCTCCTGGGAATTAAGTGTGAAAAGAAAGGAAGAGATCGTGAAAGTATGCAACAAAGGTAAAAGGCATTCAACATCCAATTCCAAGAAGAGTTGACTAGAATATCTCCTAGAAAGATATGAAGACTCTGATAGGAGTTGAAAAAAGATAGGGACCCTTGACAATGGATATCTTTGGGAAATGTGTCATTATGCATGTAGGATGTTGATACCTATAGGAAGTTGTCATGATGAAAGACCATCACAAAGGTAATTTTGATTTAAGTGTTCATCTCTTATTTTTTGAACTAATATCTAGATGGGCTTATGTAAGACTGCCAAGATCTGTGGATCTTCCAAGAGGACCATATTGAGGGATGTAAGATCCTTCCGGAAAATATTGCTTGAAAGCAGAATGACATAAAGCAAATCCATATGGAAAACTAATGGATCACTTTCTGATGAAATGAGGACATGACTAACTCATGGATGAAAGTGATAGATGGTCTGTGCCCTATGAAGAAGTCCTGAAAGATGAAGACTCCATGACAAAAGAAATTGATGACATCGAAGAAGAGAGCAGTTCTTCAGGCGGCTTGTTGTTCCACATGAGGAGTTGTTGTAGGTCCCTAGTTAAGAGGGAGCCTAAAAAGAAGTTTCCTACTTGGAAGAAACTTGGAAATTCTATGCCAAGAGGGATCTTAGGTACATTCCTTTTCGGTAGGAATGAGTACATCCCTTTATTGGAATATGTCCTGTTGACCCTGTCGCTTACACCTACCTACAAGTCAGTGAGAAAAGCCTTCAACCCCACAAGGTGTGGTTGGTGGCAGGGAACTTAGAGAAGGGGTTGTCACACTAATCCCAATTCTCTCTATTTGAGCTATCTCCTGGGTTAGCTAAGGGGGGTGGTCCCTAATGAAAGATTAAGCTAAAATATGTGAGTTTCTAGGAGAGTGTTATAGTGAAAATGGATTACTTTTCAGGATTTATGGGCAAATATGAAGTAGGCAACTTGAAATAACAATGCCAATCATTAATATGATTCAAAACCATAAAACCAGTGCCTTATAAGGAATTTGCTCAACAATTTAAAGGCATATTTGCTCAAAGTAAAATGCAATGCTCTCAAAAGAGAAAACAAATTAACCCTAAAATGTAAATAAGAATTGTTAGCACAAGATACGTAAGATACAAAATGCTTTTGAGATAATCAACTTTATAAATAAAAACATGTGAAACATATCTTGCCAAAACCCAAAAATTAGTAATTAACTTGGAAATGTAAAAGAAAAGAAGTGCTAAACCAAGACATCAATATGCAATTAGACTTGAAACACGAAAAAAAACCACTTGTTTGAAATGATTACAATACTTGCTTTTGGAATAGAGTTTGCATATGAAAACTCAAACCATCAAGAGACAAGTAAAGTAAATGTAATGAAAAGTGCTCTTGGTTAATTTTATTAGTTAGCTCTACAACAAGATTACAATTTAACTCTTCAATCCTCAGACCTCACCCTCGCCCAATGATATGGATCTCACAGTGAGGAGTCAATAGAGGAGTAGAGGATCCCTAAGATGTCTAATTCAACCAACTTATGTTGGAGGTAAAATTT
>APFE030139319.1:113542-151023 GCA_000404065.3 Pinus taeda
CTCCAGGTTGTTGGGAGGGAGTTAATGCCTCCTATATTTGATGTGAGTGAGTTAATGAGGCTGTTAGATTCTCTATGCTATATAACAGGCAACCATTTGGATGGTTTGCTAAGAGAGTGAGAGGTTTTGTGAGGATTTCATGATGTAATCTCCTGTTTGATTAATAAATTCCTGATGCCTATGTTTGGTGGACGTAGCCCAAATTGGTTGGGTGAACCATGTTAAATACTGTGCCATATGTGCTTGATATTCTGCTGTGTGTGTTTATTTGTTTGTTGTGCATCTAGGACCAACAATGACATGTAAAGAAGAAAAATAAAATTATTGTATTGACTTGCTTCATGGGTTTCATGAGCAAGAGATTTTATTTTTGAGTCAAGGCTCCCATTGAGAGACTTTAGGATTTATTTGTCATCTATTCATAAAATGTTACAATCATTGTCATGTAATGAAGTCATGTTACACTTCGTAAAAGGTCAAACTTCTCAATGAAAAGTATCCTCCAAGACCTTGTCACTTATCCTCTTCAAGTCGGCCTACAATGATGGAAGAAACTACTAGAAGAAGTCGGCCTACAATGATGGAAGAAACTACTAGAAGAAGTCGGCCTAACCACAAGTGATCATGTCGGCCTAAAGGACATGAGGAAAGGTGTATATATAAGCCACACTCAGCCTCACTTATAGCAAGCAACTCGATTTTCATTCAATCACGCAGAAGTGCGAAGAAGGGGTCAAAAAGTGTGAAGAAGAAAGCTACAAAGTGAAGTGTGAAAAAGGGATAAGAAAAGGTTCTTTTGGGGTAGCAAAGAGAAGTTTCTTCCAGGGCAGCGAAGGAGGTTTCTTCTGGGCAGTGCAAAGGAGAGATTCTTCTGGGTGGAGAGATTCTTCTAGGGTCAGCAAAGGAAGGTTTCTTCTGGGGTATCTATTTTGAAGAAGAATCGAAGGCATCAAGTAAAGATCGAAGAGAAATAGTGTAGAGACTAGGGTTTCTGATCTAGAGACTAAGATTCTCTAGAGATAACCAAGAAGAGCAATGTGGAAACTAGAGACCGAGATTCTCTAGGTAAAGGCAAAAAGAAGCAGTATAGAGTATATAGACCGAGTCTCTCTAGAAGGAGTTGAGGAAAGCAATTCGAGATCAAGAAGAAAGGCGAGAAAGGGAAGAGGCAGAGCATCAAGGTTACTGACAAGGTTCTTGGGAGGATACTAGAGTCAAGGGTTTGTGTCATGGCCTTGGTACTCATCATTTGAAGATCTAGAAGAAGAATTTTGATCAGGTTTTCCTCTCAAGAGGTGAGAGGTTTTGGCCCTGGCTGACAAACCTACATACTATGTCACTTGTCTTTTATTGTGCATATTGGTAATTGTCTTGATGAAAAGAACACAATAATAACATAACGAAGAAAAAACCATAAGCTAAGAAGTAAAAGTATATCACAAGCAATTATCAAGCAAAGAAATCTTTTAACTATTCATGCCCTAGATTTCTCAACACGAAGTTGTAGGTCCAAATTGCAGGAGGACGAAGAGCATAATCTTGTAGTTGGAAGGGAGGAAACCCTATATTGACCTCGTTGACCTTGGAAGAGCAATCTTTCTCTAGGTAGGTCTCAGAAGGAGGCTAGATTAGGGTTTCCAAAGAAGTTGCAAAAACGGAAGTTGCAAAATCGAGTTGTAGGACGAGTTACAGTATTGAAGTTGGTAGGTGGAAGTTGCAATGTGTAGTAGTTTGGTGCAGAATCAAGGAAGGACTTGAGGAAGACCTGACTTGGTACTAGGAGAAGGACTGGTCTAGAGTTTGGGTATTTGTATATCATTTGAAGTAGATTCTAGGAAGAAAAGAGTTTTTGGGTTTTCCCCTTGGAGGGGTTTTGCCCTGGCTGAGAGCCTAATATTTGTGTCCTCTATTGTTGCAGTTTATGTTATTGATATTTGTTTGATGAAATATCTAACTAAAAGAATACAAGAAAGCTAATAAGTTCACAAGCAAATATTAAGGTTAAGGAAAATAAGATTAATAGTTGCTGCTATCCATTTTTTCAACATGGAATTAGAGTTAAGGTGAACAAGAAAGGTAGTTGGAAGGACACTAGAAGGAGTCACATGTCAAGGGGAAGGGAAAAAGGAAACTCTCAAGAAAGGACTAAAGAAAAAGACTTCGAGAAGGATTGAAGACTCATTGGTAGAAGACCTAGAAGTGGGGTTTCTACATTGAAGAAGATCAAGTCTACATTAAGCTGGCATCAAAGGAAGATCTGAGAAGAGTGTTGATCTCTCTTTGGAAGAAGATCTATTTGGAAGGCATCTTTAAAGAAGACTCTTCAAGGATCTTCAAGGCATCAAAGAAGGTTGAAGACATCATCAAAGACAATCTTGATCTCAAGTAAGTAACATATTATTACATCATACTGAATCTTCAAGTCATATGGATTCTTTTTGCAAAGAGAGCAACAAGCTCATTGGATCATCAAACTATCTAGCATGGAAGAAATGAATTGACTTGATACTCACAGAACAAGAAGTAATGGAATATGTTACTAGGGAAATTACAGAACCTAAGAAATATAAGACACAAGAACTAGCAAAGTACAAAAAAGAGGAAGTAAGGGCTCAAAGGATTGTAGTTGAATCAATTAAGGACTCTCTTGTTCCATTTGTTGCAAATTTGAAGACTTCCAAGGCCATGTATGACAAGCTAGTGAATTTGTACTATGTAGATACAATAGGACAAAATATGTCTTTGCGGAACAAGTTGTATAGAATGAAGAAATCAAAGGATGAGGAGGTGGCATCCTTTCCCATGAGGGTCTCTCAACTAATAGACCATCTACAAGGACTTGGGGAACCAATCACTAATTTTGAAGTAACCATCTATGTACTAAATGCATTGACACGAGAATGGAGCAGCTTTGCCATAAGCATCTACTCCAAGAAGGATTCAACTCCCTTCGATGAGTTGTGGGCGCAGTGCATATTGGAAGAATCTAGGATCAAGTTTAAGGATGATATTGGATCAAATGAGCAATCTTAAGCCTTTCTAGCTCAATTCAAGAAGCTGAAGAAGGGAAACTTTGGTAAGTCCAAGAAGAAAGACATGTCCAAAGTGCAATGTTTTGGATGTGTTGTTGCTAGAATTGTACATCATAATGCGACAATGCTCAAGGCGGGGGCTGTCACTCTGATCTCTGCCCTCTCCGCTTAAGTTGTCTCCTAAATGCAGGCTAAGGAGGGTAGTCCCTATGGCTAAGATGATGAACAACTTGTTGGAAACCAACAAGTCAAGGAGACACAACTGAATGGCCTAGCAACTTGGGTTAAAATTAAATGGCAAGTGAGATAATTAAGCACAATTTGATTAGATTCTTCAAGATTATGAATTAGAGACCAATGAATTTAAATTTCATTACTTGCACAATATGAATTAATATTCCAAGTCATCGAATGAACAGTTGTTGCGAGGTGCAACTTCTATCCTTGATGAAATGCAGGACCTAAATCTATGTGAGATGCAAGCTCTTGGTAGGTTTTAATTAGATGCCCTATCTAAGTAAATCCTTCTTCTCAATTCTTTTGAAACTTATCTCGAACGCGAGTTGTAGAGAGAAGCACCAAGGAAAGAGGCTATGGTCTCATTAACGATACCTCCCATAGGGTTCTAAACACATAGGTGCCTCCATTCCTACAAGGGATTGCCTACAAGAGAACTGCAAGGTCACCTATGTTAACAGCGAATTAGGGGTCTAGACTCCTCAAATTGTATGGACTGTGAAAAATCGAGAATCCCTGAATCAATACTACAACAAACTGATATTACTTCTCCTGCTTGTTAATCCATGCAAGTTATTTATTGTGTTTTACTATAAATATCGAAGTAAATACGATTGCAGCCTTCACAACTTTAAATAATATGCGGAAACAAGAATATGAGCAAGAAAGAAATAACACACTCAAATGACACCGTTATTTTTGGACCAATGTCCCCAGAAAAACCCAATGTGAGAAAATAGGTGCAACAGCTGAGGGTTTTTATTATTAAGCAATAATTTATGAATACAATATTTGGATGCCTTACTGGCTATCCAATACAGAGAATCTCACTAGCAGAGAGATGAGTGAGAGATACCTCACACTATCACTGGAGATTCACTACTGAACCAGACTCTGGATGGCAAGCCCCACACTGCTTTTACGTTGCCTCTGTGTCAACCTACGCAACTCAGCGTCACAGCTACTAGGCTCTGCGTCACCCTTGTTGATCAATTTGCTTCTGGAACTTCGACTTTCTGCCTTCCTGGTCTCACACCCCGACTCCTGGCTCTAGAACTCGACCCTCCAGCAAATTTCAAATCTCCTCTTAGGCTCTGTGTTGCCTCAGCGTGGCTCTGCGTTGCCTCTTCTAGATCTCTCTCTGCCTCCTCTGCAAAGTATCCCTAGATTAGGAAACTCTCCAATCATAAAACTCTCCCTGCACCTCACTGCAAGAAATCACCTCGATCACTTCTCTGACAACTATTGCGCTGCTCTCTTCAAAAATCGATCTCTTGATCTCTCACTCGATGTATTTTTCCAAATGCCCATCAAACCTCTTGTTACAATCTTCTCGTTGAGTAACCAACGGCCTAGATTAGATTCTAATCAATGGCTCAGATCATTTTGGCTTGATCCTCGTCTTCTTCTAGAAGTTTCACCCCCAGTTTAATTAATACCCTTTAATTATTTTAATTTCCTAAGTTTAGACTTAGGCATCCATTAAAAATAATTAATTATTTTAATAAAACTTTCTCCAGGTGGAATTTCCCAAAATAGTTTCTGTGTATTCTGGAATACATGTGTCGTAGCCTCCCTACAAATTTTGAGGCTTAGAGCACATTCGATGCTACCAGAAATCAACACTCCCTCTTAGCGAGGAATGTGCTCTAGTAATGCAACCTGTTGAAGCATCACCCTTCTTTGTAACAACTCCCTCTGTGTTGTTGATGTCTAACGTCATTGCCCACCAACTATTGCACAAATGTTGCATCCGTGTTGCTGCCAACACTGCATATGCACTGCAACCCTCTCCAACTGTTGTTGTTGCTGCACCAACAACAGAAAAGCATCCAAAATACTGAACGAAAGGTGTTCAGCGTGATGCATTTGCTGCTGGAGTTTTCACTGCTGCTAGTCTCTAAGTTGTCACTGAAGCCACTGCGTTTTTGTTGACTCTACTCTATGCCAACTGCATTGCTGCCAACATTAACTTTGCGCTGTTCAGATTCTGGCGCTGCTAGCCACTGCAACTGTCACACTAACACTCCTCTGCACCAACTAACCCTAGTCCATCCTGCTACTTCTGATATGGGCTCCTGTAGCAAGGTATTGATCCAAGAGGTGGACTCCTCAAGGATCCTGCGCATCTGTAGTTCTTTCGAACTACAATACTAGATCACCCCACCTCTCCCCTGGAGATATCTAGGCAATCATGGCAAATTCCTCCTCCTCGATCTTAGCAGTTGCAGCCTGCGAATCATGTTTCTCGTCCTTGTCCTTCTTCTTGAGAGGACATTGTGTAGCGTAGTGACCAAATTCACCACACTGGAAACATTTGATCTTTCAGACGTCCTTCTTCCGCCTCCGCTGCTCCTGCTGCCCCTTTGATGCAAGGGTTGCATTATCTTCCTCCTCCTTGGGCTTCGTCCCATTGTTGTTGCTACTATCAAGTTTGTACTTGACTGAGACTTGCCTCATCTCTTCTTGCTGAAGAGTGGCCCACATCCCTTCCCAACCTAGGAATCTCTCTCTGCCCAAGATACTCTGGACAAACACTTGCCATTCTTCTGAGACTGAATTTAGGGCCAACCTCACCATCTCGGTGGGCTGAGGCGTTGATCCTACAGTTGCCAACTGATCTCGGACTTCTTGAAGCTTTGATAGGAACAAATTAATGTGTTCCCCTTTCTCCATCCTTCTTGATCTTAGCTTCTCCTCCAAGTACATCTTCTGCTACTCAAAAGATCCTTGATATAGCGTAGCCAAGGCATCCCACATCTCTTTGGTCATCCCTTTGCCAGCAATGTGACATACAACATGATCCCTAACTCCATCGAGCATCAATTGCTTGGCCTTCGCCATCTCAGCCTTGTACTTCTTGAGTGGATCTACATCACTGGGTACAGCTACCACACTACCGACATACATCTTGAGATCATGCTCATCCAAAAGGCATGAGATACTAGCCTTCCAGATCACATAGTTGGATGCTCCATTCAACCAATCTTGATCTCTCATCCTGTTAGCTGCCATCTCTGCTAACAAAATGTTGAACTACCTCCTCTCTCCTCTACATTGTTGCTTGGCTAGCCTATGCACTCCCTGTTGGAGTTAGTAGATCATCTCCTCTCTATTGTTGCTTAGCACTTGAGAAATCGAATTCCTTGGCTAGGAATTCTCTGAGGAATAAATTCCCTCAAGAGTGTCTCCTTCCTTCTTCTGACGTTTTTCTACCCCAACAACTACTGCAAAAAACTGCTCTGCACTGAAGCTTCTGCTGGGTTGCTCCCTCTGCTGCAGACAAATCTCAATCTGGAAATCTTGCGTCTCTGTCAACTCAATTAGAGAGAGATTACCCTCAAAAATCTTGCCCTCCCAACTTGGATTGCGCAATCCCTCTTGGGATTCGATCTGCTGCCTACGCAACACTTAGATCTCCCTCATTCTTTTCAGTCTTGGGCTCTTCCGATCTGCTCTCTTGCTTCACCTGCGCTCTGATACCATGTGAAAATTCAAGAATCCCCGAATCACTACCGCAGCAAATTGATATTACTTCTCCTACTTGTTAATCCATGCAAGTTATTTATTGTGTTCTACTGTAAATATCGAAGTAAATACATATGTAGCCTTCACAACTTTAAATAATATGTGGAAACAAGAATCTGAGCAAAAAAGAAATAACACATGACACCGTTATTTTGGACCAATTCCCCAGAAAAACCCAATGTGGGAAAATTGGTGCAGTGGTTGAGGGTTTGTATTCTTAAGCAGTAATTTTTGAATACAATCTTTGGATGCCTTACTGGCTATCCAATACAGAGAATCTGACTAGCAAAGAGACGGGTGAGAGATACCTCACACTATCACTAGATATTCACTATTGAACTAGACTCTGGATGGCAAGCCCCACACTGCTTTTGCGCTCCCTCTGCGTTAGCCTACGCAGCTCGGCGTCACAACTACTAGGTGTTGATTTGAGGTAGCATCAAATGTGCTCTAGCCATGAAAACTGGTGGAGAGGCTAAAGCACATGAGATCTCCAAGACTCAGAAATGGTTTGGGCAGATTCTACCCGGTTTAAGAGATATTAAAATAATTAATATTTTTAATGGAGTTCCTAAGTCTAAACTTAGGAAAAATAAAATATTAATGTGTATTAATATAAAAGTGGGTTAGAAAGTTTCAAAAAACATGGATCGAGCCAAATCTAATCTTATCCGTTGATTAGAGATGTAATTTCGGTCGTTGAAGGACCAACAGGAAAAGTATAAGAGGAGGCTTGAGGGTCAGTTGGAGAACACACCAGAGTGATCAATCATTCGATTTACTAGAGCTAAGTTTGCTAAGTAAAGTCGAATCAATGATCAGTTTGCAACGAGAGGTAGTGAGTACTAGACAGAGACGCAGAGATAGTGCTGAGAGACTAGCGCAGAGGCAGAGAGGTGGATGCAGAAGCCAGAGCAAGCCACGCAGATTCCAACAAAGACAACGCAGAGCCAGAAGGGCCTGCATCATCCACACAAAGGGCAGCAAGAGTGACGCAGAAGGCCGTAGAGGCTGCGCAGTGCCTCAGAGGGCTGATGCAGAGGGCAGCAAAAGTGACGCAGAAGGCCGTAGACGCTGCGCAGTGCCTCAGAGGGCTGACGCAAAGGGGTTTGAGGCTGATGCAAAGGCCAGGAGGGCTGACGCAGTGCTTTAGTGGTGTTGGAGAGGGTTTTGTGGGGCAGATTTTCTGAATATCTGCTTCTGAATAGAGAGGTATTACTGTCGATTATTTTTCTCTGTCGAGTGAGCCAGTTTGGCACCCAGTTGTACTCAAGGATATACTACATAATAAATAAACCCTCAGAATTGTTGCGCCGGTTTTCCCAAGGTGAGTTTTTTCGGAGACGAGTTGACCAAAAATAACTGTGTCACTTGTGCGTTTGCTATTTCTTTCAGTTGTTGATCTGTAGATGGTTGAGACTGTATTGTGTTTATTTCGATGTTTATATGTTTAAATAACTTGTTGGTAATTAACAAGTAGGAGAAATAAACCAGAAGAATACAGATAAAATTTCTAACGGTTAGACTTAGAAAATTTCAACACTAGGCTCTACATCACCCCTTGCTAATCGATTTGCTTCTGGAACTTCGAATTTCTGCCTTCCTGGTCTCACCCCATCTCTTGGCTCTAGAACTCGACCCTCCAGCGAATTTCGAATCTTCTCTCAGGCTCTGCGTTGCCTCAGCGTGGCTCTGCGCTCCCTCTTCTAGATCTCTCTCTGCCTCCTCTACAAAGTATCCCCGAATCAGGAAACTCTCCAACCGGAAAACTATCCCTACCCCTCACTGCAAGAAATCATCTCAATCACTTCTCTAGCAACTGTTGCGCTGCTCTCTTCAAAAATCAATCTCTTGATCTCTCACTTGATGTATTTTCCAAATGCCCATCAAGCCTCTTCTTATAATCTTCTCTTTGAATAACCAACGACCCAGATTAGATTCTAATCAATGGCTCATAACATTTTGGCTTGATCCTCGTCTTCTTCTAAAAGTTTCGCCCTCAGTTTAATTAACACCCTTTAATTATTTTAATTTCCAAAGTTTAGACTTAGGCATCCATTAAAAATAATTAATTATTTTAATAAAACTTTCTCCGAGTGGAATTTCCCAAAACAATTTCTAGGTATTCTGGAATACGTGTGTCCTAGCCTCCCTGCAAACTTTGAGGCTTATAGCACATCAGATGCTACCATAAATCAACATGGATAAGGTGATCCTATCTCCTTACAACCAAGCTTATGCTTGGAGGTGAATTTTAGAGATGCACTTCTAAACTAGGATGAAGATGCAAGATATGGGTGATTGCTTCAATGAGATTATATAAATGTGTTAAGTACTTCAACAAGATTAGATTACTTGAAATCAAAGATGCTTATTCAACACAAGATGACAAGAGCATTTAAATGAAGCACTTACAGAACAATTGAATGACTATATCAATGAAGCAAGATAAACAATTCCAATGAAACGAAATTAGCAATTCCAATTATCCAAGGTGCTTATTAGATTCTTCTTGTAAGCTAATCTTTAGAGCACAATAATGAAAGCAATATATTCTTATGTTACTTAGCAATTAGAGGCAATATCTTCTCATTACCAATTAGATACAAGAGAGAGATGCAATTTCTTTTAAGCACAATTAATAACAAGCACAAGGAAATATGAGATTGCTAACGGTGATTCTTTTAGTACAACCAATGCAATTACCAAAAATGAGATGCCTAGAATGCAAAGAGATATAATGGCAACACAAGGATGCAAATGCAAGGGTTAGTATGATATGCTATGCAAATGCAACTCTAATGTTAATGCAATGCTTTGCAATGGTGCAAGAAGAAAAGCAAGGGATGCAAAGGAAGATTGTTATCAAGGCACCAATGTAGCTTAAGATATTCAAGAGTTCCTCTTGCACAATATCACTATTATAGATCAGCCCACAAATTGCACAATATCAGTCCCAAAATTCACTTGAACACAGTCACTATTCCAATGGCAAAACTTTAAACAATCACGGAACGACTTTTAGGATCTTGAGATTGTTCATATTAGATTTAGGACCTTTTATAAATGATTATGTGCCATCACAGATGTCAGTTATACCACTATTGTTAACACTTCAGATCTGATGTAAACTTTAATAGTGAAAAGAGAGGGATGGGGATAGGAGATGCAAACCCTTAGGCCTAGTGGCTTATGCCAAGTTGGGGACACCCAAGAGAGAAGTCACTCCTCCAATGCCTGCACTCACAAAGGGTTAGCTTGAAACACAAGGAGCAGACGTTTTGGATCACTACAACCACAAATTGTTAGCCCAAACACATATGCAAATAATGGATCAGATTTGTAGAGAACTAGCTAACAAGACTAAGGCTTAGAGCTTTGATGTCTTGGCCTTGTAACTCTTCAAGAAGGATCTACAACACCAATGGATCAACCTCAAAACAATTATGTATGATGGATCTAGCCCTCCAAGGGCTACGGCTAGGGCTAAGAATCCCAATGAGGCTTGCGGTCTAGAGAAAAAGAGGCTCTAGGCCTCACAGGTAGGGCTAGATGGCCTTAAATGATGGCACAAACAAATTTTGAGCCCTTAAAACCCTTCTTCACTGGATGATAATCTTGCAAAACCAAGATTAGCCCACAAATTGACAAAAATACAATGAGAAACCACTGTAAACCCTTGCCACGATTCACCTTAGGCCTACAAAAAAAATTGTGAGCTCTTGAAATCACTTGCAAAGATGAATTTAAGCCCTTTTAGGGTTGTGGCTAAGGCTCCAAGGTCTAATTAGGCTTGCGGCTAGGCTTATAGGCCTAACATGTACATGGTTAACAGGATGCAATGAATTTGGACACTTTAAGAGCGATTGTCCAAACAAATAGAACAACAAGAGAAAGGAAAGGAGTGAGACTCGTGTAACTGAGGCAATGGGAGAACCTGAGAAGAAGGCAAAGAAGGAAGAAGTGAAGGATCATTACCACTAAAGAAGGTCCACTAATTGTTAGGTTCTTTATGAAGACTAATCTTTCTTTTGGGATAGTATGTTTTGCATGGCATCATAGAAAGAAGCATATGATAGTAGCATGTCTAGAATTTACATGGTTAAGTTGCTTTGTAGAGATCATCTAGATAGATAGATAGATAGACCATTTTTGCATAATGTTCATCCATGTATTGTCTAACATTATGTTAGAAGTTGTCATCTTGCTTAGTTGAATCATTATGATTCAGAAAAGACCATCACTTTGGAAGGTCTTTGGGAAAATCGTCATGACAAGGTTAGTAGGCATCCCATGTAATGTTGGTAAAGGGATGAAGGAATGCAATGGGTTTGGATGCAATCTCTTTGTGAGATATATAAATAGCTAGATGATCAGATGAAAGCATAGGAATTCATATTGGATATAAAACTTTGGATAAGATTTGTATGTGTAGAATCTTATGAAAAGAAAGTTGGTCAGAAAATGTGCTTAGGTATATGGACATATGATACTTTTGGTTTACATGAGGATGTGTAAAGAATTTAAGACATTCTCTAGAATATATATAAATGATTAATATCCAGTAGATTCTACAAAAGAAAAATTGTAACTTGGTAAACAAGTTCAATCCTTGGGCACTTTGATGCATGTAGGAAGTTTCAAGTGGAGATGGTTGATGAGGATGTTGATGGAACGAAAAGGTCATCATGATGAGGTAAGTCTGATTTTCATTATTGGTTATCTGGTTAACATATTATTTTGCTAACTGGAAGATGTTGCAGGAATACGTGATGGCTATTGAGGCAAGTTCAACTATATGGATGAAGGATAGTGAGGAAAGCTCGATATCTAGTACTTGGCAACTGTGAAGTCAAGATATGGACATCTTGGGATTAAAAGGTAGCAGTGTGAGAAGATAACCTAAAGGTCAAAGGAAGATCACTTTCAATAAGAAGCTATGATCAACTTGAAGTTTGAGAAGGCTCAATGTAATGCCTTCATGTCGAAGAAGAAAGTGAGGAGCAAGAAGATTGGCCTGGAACATTTCACAAGATTGAAGAGAGAAGGTGGCTCCATGATACCTCGAAAGAAAGAAAGCTCAATGATCCAGAGGAAAGAGGGAGTCGAGCAGCTATGAGGAACTGATAGTTGATCCTCTTATGAAAGCAATTTGTAAAGCTTGTGATAATGACTTCCCAAATAGAAAGGAAGTCCAGATCTCCTTTGATTTTGAGAGGGAGAAAAGGAGTCTCCTTGTATAGGAGCAAGGTTCTATTCTCAAGACTAAAGGAGAATAGCGATGTCCTCTCGGTTTGAGAGGAAGTGATGTTGGACATCACATGTGCATTCTCCTCTTCAGGTGATGAAGAGAGAATGGCGGAGGATTGGATAAGCATCTGTGGTTTCCTTGAGGATATAGCATCCAAGAAAGGAAAGGGACTGACACTCTTTGAGGATGTGACAGGTATCCAAGAGAAGAGTGGTCGAAGGGGACTGATTTTTTTTTAGGACTCAGGATTGGAGATCCATGATAAGAATAGTCCTAAAAGGACATACCTTGTAGACAATCGAATGGGTTATGTACCTTGTAGAGGTAGTGTGGTATCACACATAAAACCTCTCAACGTAATGCTCTTGGTTAAAGAAGAGCTTGTCTAGTTAGGCCTCAGAGACAATGTTGGTTAGGATGATAATGCTTACAGTATGGCTTGTCAATCTGACTCTTCTGGAGAACTCTTCAGTTTGAGATATGATGTTGTACCGATTGTACAATTATGAATACCTCCCTAGTTAAGAGGGAGTGTTGAGAAATGTAACTAGTTTCAGTCTTCATAATTGTTATACCCATTTCAATATGTATCCTATGTAACAAACAATTAAAAAAAAAAAAAAAAGTTATTATTATTACAGCATAGGTTTCATGTTGATTATTGATGGCCTTCTAGGTAAAAACATGTTCTTCGTGCTTCTAGGGTTGTTAGGTCTTAAGATTTATTGTCATGAGTCAAAGGAGTCAACATCATATTTATGAGATCCTTCCGGGAAAAATGTATTTGTAAAAACAATTATTTTTTGAGTCTAGAATGTCCTGGAAGCTCCAAAGTACAAGTCGGCCTATAGGAGGGGATTTGACCCCTTGAGAAGGCTATATAAAGGAGCAGTTCGACCTCATTTGGGAATCACTCACTCCACAAGTTCAATCTATCAAGAAAAGAGTTTGATTTATAGTTGGGAAGCTGGAAGAAGGAAAGCGAAAGTCTAAGAGAAGAAAGAAAGACGAAATATCTTGGTTTTGGACTCTATCTCTTTCACATGTGCGAAGTTCTAGGGTTTCTGGTGCTACAGAAGGGGGCCAAAGTTGCAGGTCCGAATTGCAAGAGGACTAAGTGTAGAATCTTGTAGTTGGAAGGGAGGAAACCCTATATTGAACCCGTTGACCTTGGAAGAGCAATATTGCTCTAGGTAGGTCTCAGAAGGAGGTTGGATTAGGGTTCCCAAAGAAGCTGCAAAAATCGAAGTTGCAAAATCAAGTTGCAAGACGAGTTGTAATATTGAAGCTGGCAGGTCGAAGTTGCAGTGTGTAGCAGTTTGGTGCGAAACCAAGGAAGGACTTGAAGAAGGGTTGATTTGGTACTAGGAGAAGGACTGGTCTAGGGTTTGGGTCTTTGTATCTCATTTGAAGTGGATTCTAAGAAGAGAAGAGTTTTCGGGTTTTCCCCTTCGAGGGGTTTTGCCCTGGCTTAGAGATTAATATATGTGTCCTCTATTGTTGTTGTTTATGTTATTGATATTTGTTTGATGAAAGATCTAACTAAAAGAACACAAGAAAGCTAATAAGTTCAAAAGCAAATATTAAGGTTAAGGAAAATAAGATTAATAGTTGTCGTTATCCATTTTTTCAACAAAGGGCAGTTTGGTGAAGTTCCTAAGAGCAGGCATCTTGGTGGGGCAAGAGTGCTGCTAGAGGGCAGATCTATTAGCCTAATATCAATCATCCTTGGAGCAGCAGGAGCGATTGATAGAGGCTGATTGATCAGCTGAAGATGCAAGCATTATAAAGTTGCAAAAGTACTTGTGAGCGGCAAAAGAGGTGGCAAAGGACCAGCCAAAGGCGTTCAAGGTAAGTGGACTAAAGGAGTTGTGGAAGCACTACATCAGCAATTAAGTCAAGTGTATCTTGTTCAGGGTAGATTGGTTGTCATAAGTTGTTGACTCCAAGCCCTAGTTGTTCGTGTATCAGGGCTAATTGTAAGGGCGATGATCCCTGGTACGAGAGCCCTATGTTTGTTGTATTAAAGTTTGTAATATAACATATTTTGGGTTAAAAATTGCCTTGTGTATTACAGTGATTCACTGTTGTACATTTTCCATTGTGCAAAGTGCTTGTGCAGTGGCATTTTACTGTGTTTGTGATTGTGTCTTAGACATAAACCTGATTCTGAAGTGTCAAGAAAAAATCAACATGGTATCAGAGATACTTTGAAGGGACATTGAATCAAAGTGTGCACAGCATACAACTCAAGAGGGAGTTGGATGCATTGTTATTGAAGCACTAATAGCAATGGAAAAGTTGGTTGTTGGTCTATGATATGAGGATAGGTTAGATGGGTTATCCAACTATAGTCCTTGGAAGGAAAGGATCAAGCTAGTCTTGATGGTAAACAAGATCTAGGAGTTTGTCGACAAGGAAATCAAGAAACCGACTAACCCTAAGGAGTTGGAAGTGTATGAGGAGTTGGATACGAAGGTGAAGCTGATCATCCTAGATGGTGTCAACGATCACTTGATACCTAATCTGTCCAGGAAGAACACATCCCATGAGATGTGGAAAGCTATTTAGGATCTATTCATAAATAAGAACGAGAACCAGATGTTGGTATTGAGAGATAAGTTGAAGAACACCAAGATGTCTGATGGTGAAGGTTTGGCTTTGTATCTAAGGAGACTTTCTCAGGTTCAAGATGAGCTTGCTGCCATCAGTGAAGATGCTCTAGATTCTGAGCTAGTGAGGACAACTTTGAAAGGATTTACCGAGGAATGGAAATCATTCATCAAAGGGATTGTCGCTTGAGAGAAGTTGCCAGATTAGAACAGGTTATGGGATGATTTCATCCAGGCGGAACTGCAGGACAAGAACCTTATTAAGAAGAAGAAGACTTCTAATGATAACGTGGCTCTTGCAGGGAGGATGAAGGGCAAGGCAAAGAAGGACTTGAGCAAGTTGAAGTGTTATACCTATGGTGAAAATGGTCATTATTTGAGCAAGTGTCCGCGAAGAAGAAGGGGAAGGAGATAGTTGGTGCTACTACACCTTCTGAGTTGGATGACCTCTTAAGAAGGTTGGAGGACGAGGACTTTGCTCTAGTTTCTCATTTCTTCAAGGGTACCATTGATGAGATTGCATGGTACGTGTGAAGTGGAGCGTCAAAGCATATGACAAGTTTGTGTGACGCTTTTGAGACTCTATCTAAATGGGACTCAAAGTTGCACATGTTGGTTGGCAACAAGAGTCAGAAAGTTGTCAGAGGAGCAAATGTGCCATTCAGGATGGAGTTAGGTAGGTTGTTGAGAGTTCAAGATGTATTGTGGGCACCAAAGCTCAGATACAGTGTGTTGTTTGTCTCAGTGATCAAGACGAAGGAGTTTGAGGTGATTTTCCAGGATGGGAAAGCGAGACTCAGGCCCAGAGGCTTTAACTCTGCTAGCGTTATCATTGGATTTAGGGAGCATGGTCTATATCATCTGATGGGCAAGCCTATAGATCATGAGAAGAAGCAGATTCCTGACACTCAGAGGGAGTCGAGTTCGAGCAGAAGTATGCAGGTTCAGAGGGAGAATCTGTAGCCCAAAAAGAGCACATGGTCAGTAGGGAACAAGGGGACTTCTGCTGACAAGAAGGAACCGTGGGATGGCAAGAAGGCCTATTAGGAAAGGAAGAAGCAGGAAGCTTCTGAAGGTAGAGGCACTACCAAGAAGAGTGGTTCATTCTACAGGGTATGCTGCAATGAGATTAGGCTAGTGTCACCAAAGATGACAAGATACTTCTGAGTGGTGTAAGTACCTCCCTCGCTAAGAGGGAGTGTTGATTTGTGTAGCTTGGGAGGTACTCCCTCTTGATTTGGGGTAGCATCGGATGTGCTCTAAGCCTCAAATTTTGCAGGGAGGCTTGAGCACATGTATTCCAAAGAACCTAGAAAGCGTTTTGGGAAATTCCACCCATAAGTGATTTTATTAAAATAATTAATATTTTTAATGGGGTTCCTAATTCTAAACTTAGGAAAATTAAAATATTAATGCATGTTAATCTAATCAGGGGTGAAACTTCTAGAAAAAACTACAGATCAAGCCAAAACAATCTGAGCCTTTAATTATGACTTAATCTAGGTCGTTGGTTGCCCAACAGGTTTATATAAGAAGGGGCTTGAGGATCATTTGGAAAACACACCAGGCAGATACTCATTTGCCCAAGTGAAATTAATTTTCTCACTGGTTGAAGTTCGGCAAGAGAAAATCAATTTAGAGGGAGAGTTGCAGGTGGAGAAGAGACAAAGAGGGTTCAGCATCAGTCAGGGAGACAAGGACGAAGACGTAGAGTAGTAGAAGGGACAGCGCTAGGCAAATTGATGTTGGGAGAGGCAGCGGTGGCTTGAGTGACGCAAGCATTTCGCAGGCCAGTCCAGAGACCAAAGAAAGTGATGTCGAGCAAGCCAAAGAGACGCAGAGGGTGGAGGAACCTCTCTCTCGGGTTAGATACTTGTTCAGGAACGTCTGTAATTTTTTCTCATAAAGCATTGTTCTATACTCCTGAGTGTAATTTGTACATGATGATTTTTGCTGAAGAATAATAAAACCCTCATCTGCTACACCAGTTTTCCCGCATTGGGTTTTTCCGAGGACAATTGTCCAAAAATAGTTGTGTCATTGTGTTTGTATATGTGCCAGCGTTTTACTTACATTTACCTTCTGCAATGTTTTAATTGTGAAGGTTGCAGTAGAATATGTTTCGATATTTGCTTGAAGAATACAGTAGATAACTTATTTCTGAAGTACTAAGTAGAAGAAATCAAATTAATCACTGCAATAGGATTTCTATTTTAGAAATTTTCACACTCCCACGACCTCTGGGGTACTGGGTTTGTGAGGAGTTGACCCACAAAAGTGGTTTGTGGGCAATGTACCCAACCAGTGGGTTTTGTACCCAAAGTTGTGGGCGCAAAACCAAGTGGAGAAAATGATTGTTAATTCACGAATGCATGAGGGGCACCCATCCTTGATGAGCTAAGGGGCACCTAGGGCATCATGATGTGGCAATAGACAAATGAGATGGAATTTATTTCTTATGATAGTTGGGGTTTTGTCAATGAACTCGAGTCGGCTTGGGTTAAGTGATGCCCCTTGAGGGCTAAAGGTCACCCTCATACAACACTATAAGGAGGAGTGAGTTCAAGCTCATTTGATCACCCATCCAAGTGAAACATCATCTCAAGAAGGTAAGTGAAGGAGCCTCATGAAGTCGCAGCAAGAGAGGAAGGTCTTTCTCTGAGTTTGCTAGCACTTGAGGAGGTCTCCTTCTGTCTGAAAGTAGTCGAGTTTTCCTAGGGTTTTGTTGGACTGTGGAAGGAAGGCCACAGGTCTGTTTTGGGCATGAATAGGGTGGTTTAAAGGCCTGGTTTACCTTGCTAAGAGAGGGTCGCAATATGTTTCGTTTGTCTGTCTAAAGGAGGAGGGGCCAAGAGGCCTAAAGCTCTGTATCAGACATCAGAAAGAGAGTCGGAGGCCTGTTGTGCAAGATAAGAGGCCTAAAGGCCTAAGATGAATACGGCTAGGAGGGTCAAGTACCCTCAGAGCATAGCACAACAAGGAGTGGCATGTGTGGCCTAGATTTGATGCTACAGGTCTAAAAGGAAGAAGTTGAAGTTTGTTCAGGTTTGCAAGCGTTTTGGACAGGGAGGCCGAGGACTTTAGGTCTGTGGAGGGGCTGCTAGAAAGGGTTGGAGCTAAGGAGATATGTTTCTAAGTGGAGGTTTGTTCAATAGGTTGATCGGATAGTGTGTTAAGGAGCCCTAAGTAGTGTAATTTGTGGAGACAAATTATAGTTGTGCGAGTTGCTTGTGTAAGCCCTAGTTCTGTCATCTTTGATGAAGCAAGGAGATAGTGTGAGGGTTATTTTGTTGTGCCCTAAGGATTGATCTTGGAGCATTCAAGGAGTCAGTCAAGAGGGTTGTGTATGAAGCCCTAAGTTCAGCATTATGGAGCAGCTAGAAGGTTGATAAGTGGGTAGACTTAAAGACCCTAAGAGCAGAGATAGTGAAGCAACCTTGTCTCTTCTAGAGGGTAGTTTGGTGAAGTCCCTAAGAGCAGACATCTTGGTGGGGCAAGAGGGTTGCTAGAGGGTAGATTTTTGAGCCTAAGACCAGTCATCCTTGGAGCAGCAGGAGTGATTGATAGAGGTAGATTGATCAGCTAAAGGTGTAAGCATTCTAAAGTTGCAGGAGTACTTGTGAGCAGCGGAAGAAGTGGCAAAGGACCTACCAAAGGTGTACAAGGTACGTGGACCGAAAGGGTTGTGGAAGCGCTACATCAGCGATTAAGTCAAGTGTATCTTGTTCAAGGTAGATTGGTTGTCATAAGTTGTTGACTCCAAGCCCTAGTTGTTCTTGTATCAGGGCTAATTGTAAGGGCCATGATCCCTGGTATAGGAGCCCTATGTTTGTTGTATTAAAGTTTGTAATATAACAAGTTTTGGGTTAAAAATTGTCTTGTGTACTACATTGATTCACTGTTGTACATTTTCCATTGTGCTTGTGTTGTGGCATTTTAGAGTGTTTGTGATCGTGTCTTGGACATACACCTGATTTTGAAGTGCTAAGGAAAAATCAACAGAATCCTCACAAAGATAATAGTTAGGTTTTATGCTAGGGCATCAAAATATCCTTACTCCTTTGGAAGATTTAGCCAATCTATCGTAATCATAGACTACATCAACCCAAGGACTAGGCACTGACCTTGTCAATTTGGTGATCAAACACAATTTTATCCATAAACTTGAATTTCTCTCTCTCTCTCTCTCTCTCAATTCAACACTCTTAGGGATAAGCGACCAAGTTAGGGCTTGGTGCAAATTGGCTTGGAAGGGGCAATTGAGTTTGTGGAAGGATTCAACACTAAGGGAAGAATAGGTTGCCTTAAAATCAACCTCTCTCGGTGGCTAATCTTTCTATTTGAAGTCTTGGCTCTCTTGCCCTAGGTAGATTTGCTCTAGGAAAACCCTAGTTTTGCAAAGCTTCAACTTGAGGACTTTTTTTGAAGGTTTCTTATGCCATTGACTTGCTAATATTCATTGTTTGGAAACCTTTTCTTGGCGTAATGACATTAGGACATCCCATATGACTTGTTATTTCTCAAGCCCTAGGTCAAGTGCACCCTAATTTGGCCCTCCTAGAGGGTATGAATTGCCTTACTCTCCTTGGTTGAGCCTTGTACTTAAGAAGAGCTATCCTCTATTAGCCTCTAATCTCACCTTATCCCTTAAACCTAGAATATCTCTCATAGGTCTTGTAGGTGTTAGCCTCTATATAACAGGAAGCCTCCCATTGGTGAAAGTCCATAAAGAGCAGACAGTAGTGGTTGTGGTGACAGTGGACCACACCTCATTGTTGTCACTTTGTCTAGTGCTTGCCTTGTAGGGTCCCCTCCTACAAGACCCGCCAGATTTTGAGGCAACACACCCAATTGGTTCACAGTCTCTAAATCATTTTCCTTTTTCCATCAATATATTGCTGCAAGTGGCCACATTGGCTACAGTTGTGGACTATTTTCATTTTTGTGGATTTTAACCACATAGTACATTGGTGTTTATCTTTGATGTGTTTGTGTGAGAGGATTCCTTTGGTGTTTATCTTTGATGTGTTTGTGTGAGAGGATTCCTTAAGGTGTTCGACCTATATAGATAAACCATATTTATTATTATACACCCAATGTCTATCTTCTTTGTGTGCTGTTCAATAGCAATGCTGATTTCTACAATATTCAACTCATTAGAGACTAGCCTAGAAAAGACTACGTGGAAGAAACAACTTTACTCGCATGAGGACAGATAGAAATAGTCAACGCCTAAGACAGAAAATAGGCTAAATCCCCTATTTCTTGCGTACATAACTTTGCCACCACCACCCTTCTTCGGGATTGGCATATAAAGGAACAAACATCACCATCCTCGCAATCTCACAAGTTTATTATAATGCATACTTTTTGAGATAGCACTACTGCAATTCCATTAGACTCTTGTGTAATATTCTGCACAGACGCAGCTGCGTTTTATTGAGCATTGTAAAACGAGTTGAGCATGTTTGGTGTAACACTATTTCCATGATCTGGTTGTTTATGTTAAATGCTAGGTTCTATTATCTATAATATTGTGTTCTATGTTGTCTATCTTGCACATGTTGTTCTGTTGATTAAAGCTGTGCTTCACTCTCATTACAGTATTGAATTTTCTGATCTAACTTCTATTCTTATTCTTGTGCTTCAATCTGCTGAACATTGTTGTCGACCTACACATCCATAACCTTGATAATTCTCCGTAAATCCTCGGTCGTCTCCCGAGCTTTCCCTAGGCACTTGAATCAGTAGGTATTTAAGAAGGTCTTACCACTTTCTAGGATAGTTATATGCAGGGAAATCCCACCAATTTTGGTGATTGGAGAAATGGACCGAGAGCGGGAGACAAGGGAACGAGAAAGGGACTTAGCTTGGGAGGGGGATGCGTTTCCTTCATTTATCAAGCAGCCGTGACAGGACCAGGTTTGCTCGTTTTTACAAGCTGCAAGGTTTATAAGCAAGGCAGCTTCCAGTGAGTTCACCAAAGGACCCCGTCAACACTCTTTCAAAAACCAATTCAATTAACACTCTGATTTGCACCGTGATCTACATTTAAAAATTTCAAGTCAGGAAAGGGAACAGAACAATAAAAGGATCATATGGTCACGCTTTGGCAACACAAGTGAACTTTGAAACACCGATATATGCCTCCTCCCAAACCTACCTTGTCTACAGGACCTTTTTCTTGGTATCAAATCGATTGGTTGGATTAACACGGATGTTTCAGGCATTTTGAACCAGAGTCTGAGCATTGAAAGTGTTTTGATTAAACCACTTGAAAACCCCAATGAAATAGCGGCAATTACAGTTTAACAAAGATGCAGAGCTTTTAGGACCGGAGAGAAGTACCGGATAATGTGAAAGTGGATCCCCCAGAAGTTGAATCAACCTCTCCATCCTCTGCAAATCAAATCCTTCTTTTGTATCGGTACCAGCCCCTTTCGGCACCCCTTCTTTCTCATAGTTTTTTAGAGAATCCAAAAAATCCAATAGCTCCTGCAATTTGGGATCTTCCATTCCAAATCCTGTCTTTACAACAAAGTGCCTCGGACTAACTTTTCTATTAGCAGCAACCAGCAGATCCCTGTACTTTTGTCTGAGATTGTACACTGAATTCCACCCAAATAAAAAGCGTTGTGAGGTCTTTTGGAGAACTGGGGTCACCAGTTTGGGTACAGGCATTGATGAGTACAGTGTCTAATAGGATTGATGAGTACAGGTGTCGAATAGCATCTAAATGGTGTTCTTAATTAAGCGTGAAGCATAGCTATTGGAAGTTGGGATTTGCCAAAACTCATCGATCCCACTACGCTCGGTCCATAAGGCCTGAAATTTGATTTTCACCGTGTATGAAAATGCACGCCAATCGCAGCACATCTTTATTTTAAAAACAAAACGAGACCACACAAAATTATAAGTAAAAAATGAAAATAAATAAATTAAGGAAATGCTTAAAATATATTATATAACAGGTTGCCATTTACCGATGTCACAATTTTGCATGGAAAACCATTTTTGGACCTAATTTGATTTTTTTTTTCAAAAAGTTCAACCACGTGATTTTCTAAATATTTTTTTGTAGCTGGAAATAAATTCAGCGCGATCAAAAATTCAAAGGGTACTCAAAATCCTGAAATTTTATAGTTGTAATTTAAATTTTCCAAAATTTATGTCAGATTTTAGTCAAAATCTTATGGAAATTTCCACTATTTTTCGAGCAAAATTGTGGCCTCGTTAAATTACTTTTATATAATAATGGGTAAAATGCATTACATAAATGAATATAACACCAAGCTATATGATGCATTATTTAAAGATGAGCTAATAATTAAGTCATCATTATTTCAAATAAATTAATTCATCGTTAGAGCGTAAGGCAACATTAAGACCTTCAAGTTGCACATCATTTGGGATCCTCGTATAAGGTTCTTTTTCATTCATGGTTGCAATTAGGTCCCATAGTTACATAGTTGGTGGTGTTCTCTTGTATAATTAATTGCCAATATAGTTCACTTATGGATTCACATGCAAGGAACAAGGTATTTTTAAGCTTTTACCTAGCTTGTTTCATTTCTCAATTGTTATTGTTTCTAGTCAGTGTAATTGGCATTCCTAGCCCTTTTTTAGAAAACCTGGGAGTTTCGACGTTCTAGGTCTATTATTGGAAATCAAGGTCTTCTGGCTCTGTTTATGATCTTAGGGGTGCGGTCTGAGAAGGAAGCGACAAACCACTACCTCTCTAGGTTGCCTTCTCTGCTTTGGTTGCAATCCGAAGGATTCAGTGTCATTCTTCGTGTGGGTTAAGAGCATACATACAATTATAGCTATTGCATTGAATCTAGTTGGGATTGAATTTAGCCAATTTAACTAGGACTTTTGGTTCTCTATTGGAAATTTTGGATGTTTTGTTGCGCTAGACTTACTCTTGGATTTCGGGGTCTTTTTGTTTTGGATATGGTCTTCGGTTTGTTGCCTAAGTAAGAAGCGACAAGCCACTTTATTCCTGGGCCGCCCTATACAACCAAGTTTTTGTCTGGAGAATTCTATGATTTATTGTTGGTGGGTTGCAGGCAACCACTTACTCAGTTCTTAAGATCTAGCCCTATGTCATCTTTGTACTTATCTAAATGGGTTGTTATTCAGGAGTGGTTTGATGTTTTGGATAGCTTGGTGAGTTTGACCCCTTTGGCATGCTTGTAGCCTCTCTGTCTTCAGGCCATATTGTTCTTTGGTGCATGTTATAATGTTACATCAATGTGGTAGAGTTAGCAGGGGGGTTGGTGAGTGGGGGGAGTGTGGAAGACACTAATCAGGGGATTCATGCCAAGGTGAGGTTGTAGATCTCAACCCATCTTATGCACTTGGTGCTCACGAGTATGCCTCCCTAACCAAGAAAACTTTGGTTGTCAGCCCAGACACATCACTCTACTTTTGGACCAACTTAGTAGAGATTGACACGATGAGCAGAACGTGATGATCTCCTTCATGAACGATCTCCAGAGAAACCAGTGGCATATGCAACATAGATTTCCCAACTTGCAAATGGAGCAATGGTGTCTATAGGAGAAATTGGACCACTTTGAAGGAAGATTGGCCCACATGGAGAAATATGTGTATTGTAAGTTCAGGCCTCCGCCATCACCTAATTCTCGATTGGAGAATCCTGCTCTGGTATCTTCTTCATACTCATAATGGCTTTAGGTTGTATATTGATCCTAAAGATCTTTTGGTTTTATGTACCTTGTTGTTTCTTGTTAGGGAAGCTCGTTTGGTAATTTGTAATATTTTTTGGTATTTACCTACTATCCAATAAATTTGGTAAGAGTGAGGCTGGTAGGATTTTGATAAGTTGTAAGCATCGATGTAATCCTTTTACATAAATGAAAAATGTAAATTCACATTGATCCAGGTGGATCTTCAAACACAGTGGCATGGAAAAGCTCAAAATTCAAAAGTGGCAAAAAACAATTATCTTGACATCAGATCGAAGTGCTCGTCGCCCTGATTCCAATGGTGCGAACGGCACTCCAATCTGAGCTCGAATGAAGGAGATAAAAGCAGTGAAAGTTCTGGGTTGACTTGTAGGAAATAGAGGAAAATGAAAGTTCAAGGATGCTCCTGGAAATAGTCTTGTTACGTAGATCTTTTCATTTTGAATCCACTGCAACTTGAATGGGCTAAAATGGACTTCGGATGATGAAGTTATCGCAAAAAGAAGTTGTCTTTGTTCCTTTGAAAAATGAGGCATTTCTTCTAAAAATGGGTTTAAAACCTTATGAAGGGAAATTGCAATCGGATGAGTCCAAAGGGCAGACTTAAGGCCGGGCGGAAGGAATGCTCGATCAGCGATCTCTGATTAATTACTATCGGGGCAAGTGACATGCGATATCGGTGTCGACAATCGGCATCAGCGATCGGAGGAGTAAAAGGCATAGACTTCGCCGATGCAATATGCGAGGTGCGATATCGGTAATTGGCGTATCGGCGTATCGACGATCGGAAGATCGATGTATCAGTGGTCAACATAACCAAAGGGAAGACCCCCGGGGTCGTTGCAATAGCGACATGCGATAAAGGGTCAAACCCGATGGGTTTATAGACCTGAATTTATGAAATTTGAAGTCCGGTTTTTTGGATTTTCTTTGTATTTCCCATGTATTGGGTTTTTGACCATTTCGTCGTGCAACTTGCGATAAGCGATCTTAGGACGGACCCGAAAGGTTATAAATGTGAGTCTATATTTCTTTGAAATCCAGCTAAGGCTCACAATGGGTTTTTCAATGTATTTCCATGTATTTCATGGTATTGTTAATGTATGTTCTATTTCAGGATTAATGCCGGGAAAAAGGCCGAATGGTGGGGTAAACCCGCGCCCGTCGCTCCTTTCATTGGTAAAATTGTTTCTATTCTGAACATTTCAGTTCATGCTATAAGCGAAATGCTACAACAAAAATGTGTTATAAAACACGATGAATGCAGAGCAGAAAAACAGGGGGGATTCCTCGAGAGGAAGACAGAGAGCTTGAGTGCCCGAGAGCCTGAGCACCAGAGAGCCAAAAGGAAGGTTTTTCCAGACAGAGAAGCAGAGCTAGATAGAGCTGCAGAGCCGCAGAGTGAGAGGGCCAGACAGAGCCTGAGAAGTTACTCAAAGAAGCGTAAAAGCGAGAGAGCTTGAAGCCAGAGCGTCGCAGAACCGCAAAGCCACAGAGATTGATAGAGGCAGAATTATAAGACTCCTTTTTTGTAACTGATGATTGTATTCTTTTTTTTCATGCCATTTAATGAATGAAGACCTCCCCATTGATCGAGCAGGGCCCGGAGACGTGGTCCAAGTTGGATGAACTCCGTTATCAAGTCTTGTTGTCTTCTTTCATGCTTTATGTTCTTCTTCTTCTTCTAACATGTGCACATTAGATTTCTATGATTAAGCTGCAATTTCTACATGTGATTCTTTAACACATCTATGAGCAAAAGATTCTTGGATCAAGTGGTATCGGAGTATGTCTTTTTAGATGTGAATTGCATGTTTGTATGCTAACAAGAAATAGGCTCCGAAGAGGCGAAGGGAAACTAGAGTCTTTCGATCCCGAAGCGGGGCGTGCACATCGAAGGAGAAACATGGCAGATGAAGAGGCTTGTCTTGAAGAGGAGCACAATTTCCGCAAAACCTTCTATTTAATGGCAGAGAATGTCGGTCAGTTGCTTTCAAGGCTGGAGAAAGCAAAAGAGAGAAAACCAGAAGAATAAGGTTCAATGCATGGAAATGGTGGAGAAGAACCCCCTCCTTCTCCTTCCACGAGTGAAAGTTCTTCTTCCTCTCATCACCATAATCGTAGGAATTCCAGGGATGCACACAAGAAACCTTTCTTTAAATTAGATCGCAAATTTAATCTTCCCATGTTTAATGGTGAAAGTAATGCAGAAAAGCTTAATAATTGGATTAGCCAAATTGAGATCTACTGCAGGATTCAACAGATCGTGGAGGATGAGGCATAGATTCAGCTGGCCTCTCTACGGCTGAGCAGCACCGCTCTCGTCTGGTGGAAGAGCAGATTGCAAAGTAGTAAGAATGTGAGTAACCTTCTTTCCTCATGGCTTGATTTCATTTCTGCATTAAAGGAACAATTTTATCCCTTGGGTTACAAGTAGAAAGCATTAATGAATTGGCAGTATTTAAGGCAAGGCAAAGGCCAGGATGTTCAAAGTTTTACAGAGGAGTTCAGAAAGAAAGTACTTAATTTGGGTATTTCACTTGATACACCTGAAGTAGTAACTAAGTATATTGGATCATTACATAGTTACATTAGGCATTCATTATTATTGTTTGAACCTACTACCATTGACTCGGCCAGTGTAAAGGCAATTCATCTGGAAAATAGGGGAACACATGGACAAGATGACGACTCAAAGAGAACTGCGAGAGCCAAGAGAAGGGGAGTAAAGCCCTCTTGCACACATTGTGAGAAAGAGGGGCATGATGAAGAGAATTGCTGGAAGCTGCACCCTCAGCTGAGACCTAAGAGGAATGGCAGAAAGGGGAAGCAGAAGGCCGTCACCACCGTGCAGCAAAGCCCAGATTTCGAGCCAAAGGAAGACGAGAAGGTCACAGGTATAGGATTTGCGCGAGGTAGGCCCATTGACTTGGGGTTTGACTCTAGTAACAAGACAAAGTTTGCAACCTTTAGGATTACGGCAGGAGGACCCATAGATTTGGGGTCTGATTCCGGCAATGAATCAAGGATTTCAACCGACATAATGAAAAGGGCACTCCCCACAGTAGGATGCCAAGAACTTGAGGAGATCAACCACCGCATCGAAGCAAAGAATGCTGAGCTAAGGAGGCTTCTACAGGAGGCAAGGGACGAAAACCAAAGATTACTATGCCAGTTGCAAGCTAAGGACGAGGCCTTGGAAAAGCTGCAATATAGCCATCTAGAGGTAAAAGGCGATTCTCCGATTTCATATGATTTTCACGATGATGAATTTGTTGCTTTTGAAAAACATACTACAAGGATTGGATCCAAACTAATGAAGGAAATGGGATATCAAGGAAAGGGCCTCAGCATCATAAACCCCATCAAACTCAAGGAATTGCTGCGCCATGCAGGACCTAGATACACCAGAAAGGAGTTGGGGAAACTCCAATATAGCTAGTAACCAACCAACGACAGGTGATGAAATTCCTTCCTCATAGTCCAACGATAGTGAAGGCTCCACGAATACTTATCGAAGGAACACCAGGGGAAAGTGCCCTAAGGCAACCCTGAAAGTCTAGAGGAGAAAGAATCATTGTAGTCATGGCAACCAAGAGGGGCACCAACAAACCTTGTGTCCGATACGCCACGCTCTGGAAACATCGCTAGAGGAGCTGAAAGGTGAACATGTTCAATAGATAAATCCACCCCATTCACAGTGGTCTGCTTTATTAAGTTGGTTTTTTTAGGGGTAGTAGCTTGTTATGGCCACCATTGTAAATCATACGTTGCAAGTAAATGTAAAAATGATGGTGTGTTTCCCATCACTTCAAAGATGCAACGATGATATTTTGGCCTTTCCTTATTAGTATTTGAGGCATTAATTACTTTTTATGTAATCCTTAGCCAATGAGTGTGTGTTATGAACTCTTGGCAAGGAGGGGTTGTTGAGTCATGTGTGGTGTGCATGATTGCAAGAATTTATCGGTTTCACGTGCAGGTGATTGAAAGTGTGGATTGAGACAGCGTGTTAGTGCTTTTGGGGTCCAAAATCTCTTTAGTGGGGAGGATTGATCCAGGTGGATCTTTAGACACAGTGGCATGGAAAAGCTCAAAATTCAAAAGTGGCAGAAAGGCAATTGTCATGACATCAAATCAAAGTTCTCAACGCCCTGATTCTAATGGTGCGAACGACACTCCAATCCGAGCCCGAATGAAGGAGATAGAAGCAGTCAAAATTCTGGGTTGACTTGCAGGAAACAGAGGAAAATGAAAGTTCAAGGATGCTCCTCGAAATAGTTCCGTTGCGTAGATCTTTTCATTCCGAATCTACTGCAACTTGAATGGGCTAAATGGACTTCAGATGATGAAGTTATCTCAAAAAGAAGTTGCTTTTGTTCCTTTGAAAAAGGAGGCATTTCTTCTAAAAATGGGTTTAAAGCCTTATGAAGGGAAATCGCAATCATAGGAGTCCAAAAGGCGGACTTAAGGCCGGACGGAAGGAACCCTTGATCAACAATCTCCGATTAATTGCAATCGGGGCAGGCGACATGCGATATCGGTGTCGGCAATTGGCATCGGCGATTGGAGGAGCAAAAGGCATAGACTTCGTCGATGCGATATGCGAGGTGCGATATCAGCGATCGGCGTATCGGCGGATTAACGTATTGGCGTATTGGCGATCAGCATAACCAAAGGGAAGACCCCCGGGGCTGTTGTGATAGTGACATGCGATAAAGGGCTAGACCCGATGGGTTTACAGACCCGAATTTATGAAATTTGAAGTCCGGTTTTTCAGATTTTCTTTGTATTTCCCGTGTATTGGGTTTTTGACCATTTCGTTGTGCAACTTGCGATAATCAATCTTAGGACGAACCCGAAAGGTTATAGATGTGAGTCTATATTTCTTTGAAATCTGGCTAAGGCTCACAATCGGTTTTTCAATGTATTCCCATGTATTTCGTGGTATTGTTAATGTATGTTCTATTTTGGGATTAATATCGGGAAAAAGGTCGAATGGTGGGGTAAACCCGCGCCCACCGCTCCTTTCATTGGTAAAACTGTTTCTATTTTGAACATTTTAGTTCACGCAATAAGCGGAATGCTGCAGCAGAAACGTGTTATAAAACACAATTAATGCAGAGCAAAAAAACATGGGAGATTCCTTGGGAGGAAAATAGAGAGCTTGAGTGGCCAAGAGCCTGAGTGCCAGAGAGCCAAAGGGAAGGTTGCGCCAAACAGAGAAGCAGAGCTAGACAGAGCTGCAGAGCTGTAGAGTGAGAGGGTCAGACAGAGCCAAAGAGCTAGACAGAGCCCGAGAAGTTACTCAGAGAAGCGTAAAAGCCAGAGAGCTTGAAAGCCAGAGTGTAGCAAAGCCACAGAGCTTGATAGAGGCAAAATTATAAGACTCTTTTTTTGTAACTAATGACTGTATTCTTTTTTTTCATTCCATTTAATGAATGAAGGCCTCCCCATTGATCGAGCAGGGCCCATAGACGTAGTCCAAGTTGGACGAACTCCGTTATCAAGTCTTGTTGTCTTCTTTCATGCTTTATGTTCTTCTTGTTCTTCTCTCATGTGCACATTAGATTTCTATGGCTAAGCTGCAATTTCTACATGTGATTCTTTAACACATCTATAAGCAAAAGATTCTTGGATCACACACACACACATATATATATAGAGAGAGAGCTTTAGCCATAAGCTAACATAATAACTAGAGGGTTATTATAGCGGTTTTTTCAATTTACTATGGATGATCTTTTTAGGCTTGTCAAGGAGGTTGGACTTTCGCATATGATAATAATCATTGGGTTATTAAAATAATTTTTTATTTATTTATGGGGAATAATTATTTTGGATTTGTCAATAATGTTAGATTTTTTATCCATATTTGGTCATTATACTATTTGTCATGCATTTTGAAGCTTTCAAAGTGCAAAAAGGTGGAGGAATCAAAGAATCAACTTACAAGATCATTTTTACCGATGGGTAGTACTTTGGGAATTCGGATCTGAAACTTTACGGAAGCAATTTGAGGAATCAAATGACATTTTTTAGGGGTAAAACTTCATTGCATAAGAGAAACGCCTTTAAATGTTATTATACACACTTGTAGCTTTCAAACAACATAAGAATAGCCCCAATCAGAGTTTGTATGCAAAAGTCATGCCACTCGAAAGTTGACCTTTTTGTTTTGACCACCATAAATCGAGAGGATGTCACAACAACCCCCATTATTCATGGAAAATGAGCTAGCCATGTGAACATGATGAATAAGACTCTAGAAGAGTCCATATTGTAACTCTAGTTAAGAGTCAAAGGGCTCAAACTTAACCACTGGTAGACTACCGAGATATGTTATAATTGGGCCACAAGGAGGAATAGGGGTTATATTCTATTCAAGTCCTTTTTGTTCCATAGATTGATAGAGTAGTCGAGATTGGATAGGAAGAGAGAGCAAATAGAGAGGATTTGTGCGCTATATAACCCACAGACCACATCCCTCACTTCTTTGCACTTACATCCATTTCTACTCATAGAAAGAGATCAAAGTGACCTCACCTTCCAATTGTATTTTCTCTTGAAAGAGTTTCCCGAGTTATATCTTATGTTGATTTGTGGTTTGTGAGATTTATTTTGTTGTTCTATATATTCTACATATTTTATCTATTGCATGCATGAGCATAACAGAGTGATTAACAAATCCATAAATATAAGGAGAAATTAACAATCATAGTGTAGATTTCGAATTTTAAGCATAATTTTATCAGATTTATTGTGACGAATTGTCCAATGGAATTTCCACGACAGTTTACGAATCACTTTTAAATCAAGTATTATGATTATTTAACATTTTATTTAATGTCCTTATCTTTAAAATTGATAATCCAAAATCATATCATGGGTTCATGCCTATTGCTTTATGTAGTTGTTTTTTAGAAAATAATTTCTAAATTATTGGTTATGATGTTGAAAAATGATTTTTCAATTGTATTCTTCTTAAAACAATTTGGTTTCTTGGAAGGGAGACATATATGTGAGGCTATAGGGTTTGCTCAGGACATTTGACTAGATAAAAAATATGCATGTTATGGTTGTAAAACTTGACTTATCCAAAGTCTATGACCACCCCTATTTATTATATCTAAGGTTGTTGTTGATCCACATGGGATTTTGTGTTATTTTGATGAATTCGATTATGGGGTGTGTGGCCGGTTTCCTTTGTTGTTCTTATAAATGGAGTTGCACCACCATTTTCAAAATATCAAGAGGCTTGAGACATGGTTGTCCTTTATCCCCTTATTTACTCTTATTGGTGGTTGAAGGATTAAACATGTCCTCATGGATCACTCCATCAGGTTCATGTCGAGGACAATGAATATCTCACATGCTAATTTATGCAAATGGTATCCTACTATTTTATAATGGATCAAAGGAAAAAGGTAGGAAACTACAAGAAAAACTCCAATTATATTGCAAGACCATATGTATGGAGATAAACTTTCTAATGTATGTTTTTTCCTTAATGCCTTGGGTGATGAGAATGAACAACTCTTAAAATATTTATTTCCATTTAAAAGTTTTAAATTACAAAATGGTTTAAGTCCCTTGGGTTTAATCTCAAACCCAATGGTTATGGAAAAAATGATTGGACCCAATTACTAAGCAAGCTTAAAAAGATAATTCAACATTGTTTTAAGAGGTGGCTCTTCTGGGGTGGCAGACTAACCATACTGAACTCTATTTGGAGGTAATATTTGTATACTAGCATATGTTAGCATGCATACTTAAGAGAATTCTGCAGAGGATTAGGAGGTTGTGCTTTGATTTCCCATGGCACGGGAAGAAGTAAAATGTGGGATATCATCTAACAAAGATGTAGTCTATAGTGAAGCCCAAAGAAGAGTGTGTATGTGGACTAGAGAATATCCACCTCTTTGGTAAGTCATTAGCTACAAAAAGCCTCTGGAGTGTGCCAACTAAGAAGAGCTCATTGAAAAGGATATTCATTCAAAAATACATTTCACTCACTTCAAAGTATAAAAAGTGTTCTCATCTAGTGGAAGGCACTAGTAGGGATTGTTAGGCTTAAGGAACCTCATTTACACCTCATATACAAAAAGACCAAATACAAAGTCGAATAAACATATAAGGCAAGCTAAAATCTCAATTAACATAAACCTTTAAAGATCATGACAGACTTAAAGATCATAAAATAAACAATGGAACACCATAAAGAATTACACAACACACATGTTTTCTACCCTAGAAACACTTAGCTAGGAAAATCAACTAACCTTTCAACTCCATCATTCTTATATTCACAACTGAATATTATAACCAATTTAAGAGGAATGTCAACCTTAATCCACACTTGAGACTAATGTGTTCATCTTACATTTCTCATTATTCATCACCTCTCATCAACCTTAATCATGCTCTATTTATAGGAATAGGAAAACCCTAATTCGAAGCATATTGAAACATTACAGGTGGCTCAATATTATTAGCTAAGATCCCAAGAATCTCAGGATTCATAGTCGTTTCCCACTTGTAGTCGATTCCCTTTTGACCACAAGTCAACTACTAGTCTAGGTTGACCATGCGCATACACCGATTGCAATTTATTTGGCTACTCTAGTTGATTATTGACTTCCATTGGCTACTTGATTTCCCATTGACTTCAATTTAGGTAACTTCTCTTTAACTCAATCATCAACCTATCTCCCTTGGTCGATTGTTACTAACCCTACTTGTTGAGGTTCTTTTCTTGTTATCTTTCCCAACCATACCATTGACTAACTTAACTCCTGTCAACTAGGATTACCTGCAATGAGTACAACACCTCAACAAGGGCTTTCCCAGTTATTAGTTATTTTCTTAGTTAGAAGGTTGGAAATGGTTCTCAAATAAGACTATGAGTAGATGCAATCATGCAATGTGGCAATTCTAATTTTATTTCAAAAGTATGAACTATTTACCTATAGGAAAGTGGGGCATTTACTCTTAATAAAATAGCAAATCCTAAGGCTATCAACATTTTAGATCGAGGTTGGAAGTCAATTGTGATGCTAGGATTAGAAGGTGATTATGTTGTCTCATGGAACATGTTTTTAAACAAGTTAGAGAGAAACCATGTCAGATTGAAAGATAAACTAGATGAAGTGGTGTGGCCAAAAATAATGCTCTAGGTGTTTACATAGATAAAGAGGGTTATAATGCCTCGGTAGAATCTGATATTCAAAAAAAGGCTTGATGGTGGATGAGAAGTTGGCAAGTCAAGACTCTAAAGAAAACAAAATTGTTCATGTGGCTAGTGTGAAGGGGGGCATCCAATTTGGGATTTTTTGTAGAAAAAGGGTGAACACGAACCCAATCTATTTGTATTATGTAAGAAGTGTGATGAAAATAGTGAACATATATCCCCTCATTATTCCTTCACACACAAAAATATTGAATGATGTTAACATATCGCTAGGAACTCAAATTTTGTGGCTAAGTATCTCTTGATTCTCTTGGAAACTTGGTTTTAAAGGAATGAACTTAAAGTTTGGGTTATGTGGCTTGCCCATACTTCTTTGATCTTTGAAAATCGGCAAATGTAAACATTTTAGGTTTACTTACATATTTGTTCCATTTAACAATTATGTGAGGTGACTCTATTAGTGCATATTCCCTAAACATGTGGGTGAAATTATAGTTAACAAGTCTCACCTCTATCAATTTTTTAATCAAGCCCACCAAGGTCTTTGACACACAAGGGCGTTACGGATTTTGGTGAAAATCATCATGCCAAATATAAAGCTAATGTGGGTCTTAGAGCTAATAACTTTGATGATTTTATGGCCATGGGAACTCTTTAAAGGTTGGCATTGGATCATCTAATTTCACAACTTCATATTTTCAAAGATTCTCATTTAGTTATAAATCGGTTGAATAATGAACATAATATCCAAAGTTTGGCACTACAAGCTTTGGCAAGGCAACTTAAAGAAAACTCCAAGCTCCTTAAGTTCAATCACTCCCTTGATTGATGAAATTTGTCCCAAAATCTCCTAAAATGATGCAGACTATTTTGTGCGATTAGTCCAATCTTCTAGAGAAGGAGAAGGGATATAATTCTTTAAAAATATCAATAGTTTTCAAGTTTTTCTATAACAATAAATGTGAGATATAAATCTTGTCTTCTTGATTGATTCCCTGCTCTTAACACCCGGGGATCATATTATCCTTCATATATATAACACATGCAATAATTAAAAAACACAAATTACTCTAAGATCAAGCATATGTCACATTTCAACTTAAATTAAGTTTCTTATATATAATTAGAGAAACATGAGTCATATTGGTCATCAAAAGAATAAATTTTCCATGAAGTTTATGGCTTAGGGGTAAGAATGTATGAAATGTAGATATAAAATGGGGCCTAAAAATAGACAATTTGGAGGATTAGAAGGGTTGAAAGTTTGCCAACTTCATTTTATATTATATAGAAAGAATTCCTCCTCTTGGATTTAGCTTGAAGGGGCTAGGGGGATTTTCATGTAGAGGAGCTAGTTCCAAGATGATAGGTGTTGGAAAAGTGTAACTAGGTTTGGGTCATAATGACATGTAACCGTGATTTTTGTAAATGATGTAAAGAAGAAAAATAAAATTATTATTATGCCTTGCTTCATGGGTTTCATAAGAAAGAGGTTTTATTTTTTAGATAAGCTCCCATTGAGAGCTTTAGGATTTGTCATAAAATTCATATAGAGTCAATGTCATGTATGAAGAATGTATATGAGTCAACAAGATTGTCAAATATCCCTCTAACAACAAGCACAAGTCCTCCTCTTCCATGTTGGCTTCAAGATGGAGTAACAAAATTCATGTCAGCTCACTATTTGAAGACGCAACCCTTCATAAAGACAACTCAGCTTATTTATAGGACAACCACTATAAATAGGCATGTGGGTTCTTCGCATTTCCACAGTCAGAATTTCGCCTTTCTCTTTGAAGTTCAGATAGGAGTATAGAAAGGAAGCCCGCATATGTCTATGTGGTTTGGTATGGACAATAGCTCAGATTTCTCTGAAGTTTCAGTGACTAAGTACAGTGAAGACAGTTCATATGGGACAGCGAAAGGACAAGAAGGAGTAATGAAGGGCCAACAAAGTATTGTCTAGGAATAACAATTCAGATTTCATGGTATAAGCGTCTCGATGCTACAACAGAAGAACAACACTTGATAGAAGCATATATACTACATATTTTTCCTTTGAAAAAGCCACATCTCGGTGCTATCTTGGAGATCAATGTGTGGTGCTATGAAGGAGTTATCGTTCTGAGATCTATCATAGTATTTCGGTGCTACTACAGTGGTCACATTTTGGTGACACTACATTTACATGTCTCAGAGCCATCTCTGGTGTATCTACAATTTGTTCAGGAGATTATCTCAATGATAAGAAGGTCGAAAGGGAAAATGATTCAAGAAGAAGAAAAGAGCAGAAGACAGAGAACTAAAATCTTGTTCTTGGACTGGCTAATAGGTCAAGGGTCTTAGTCTTGGTATTCGTCAATTAGAATCTCTATAAGAAGAATTTATGTGGGTTTTCCTCTCAAAGAGTGAGAGGTTTTGGACCTGGATGATAGCCTACATTCTGTGTCTCTTGTATATTTATGTTCATGCATTGGTTACTGTTTGATGAAGATTAACATTAATAATCTAAGAAGAAGAAGATTCTAATCTAAGAAGTGAAAATAATTCATAAGCAGTTACTAATCGAAGAGAAATCTCCTAATGCTAATGCTCTAGATTTCTCAACATGGTATTGTAGCTAAGGTGACAGTTAAGGAAGGGCATCTAATCAAAGAGACAATCAAAGAGACACTCAAGGATCGATTTTCAAGCAAGGAATCAAAGCAAGTTCAAGGATATCAAAGTGAAATCGAAATCTACATTGAAGAAGAAAGTCTACTTCAAAAGGAAGTCTTGGGATCATCAATCAAATCAAGGCAAATAGAAGTCTACACCAGCAAAAGTGTTGGATCCTCTAGTCACCGTCAAAAGACCACAAAGACCCTCATCAAGTCGAAGAAATCTACAATGCAAGGTAGCCCAAAGTATAGACATCCAAGAGAATGAATTTAAGGACTAAGATCACATCATATTAGATAAAGTTGAAACCCTATAAGCATTTTTGATCTGCACTGATTCACCACCGAAGTCGAAGTATGTTGAATGCTAGTTATCCAAAGAAAGCTAAAATGCATTGCCATCATCTTCAAAAGGTTCCAAGGCATTATCCCCTCTTTGAAGCAAGGATCTCCTAATTTTCCTTAAATAAGATCATCTGAGGAAGCATCAAGAGATCCTCATCAAATCAGCATCATCATAGGAGAGCTAGATAAAAGGCTTTATCGTCATAAAAAGGGGAAATCTACTTTTAGTGAAGAAAGGAGTTCATTTGGAAGAAGATCATTAAAAAGGGGAATTAATACATCTTCACTAATCATCATCAATGAAGAAATCAAGTTGAAGATTTCATCTTCACCTAACAAGTAAGTATCTTTATTCCATAATCAAAATTTGGTAAAGTGACTTTGTTTTGCAAGGAGATCTATAAGTTGGTTGGGTCATCGAAATTTCTTGCATGGAAAAGGAGGATAGACATAGTCCTTGAAGAAAGTGAAGTCATTGATCATATCAATGGAAAAGGTCTCCAAACCATCCGAAGGTCAAGCATGATTTGAATACATGGAAAGGGATCAAGGGGCCCACGGGATTCTTATGAAATCAGTTAAAGGTCCCCTCATTCCATATATAACAAGATTGAAGACATCAAAGAGATATATGATAAGAACTATTATTTGAATATGTAACAAAGAAGGTCACATCACTTAGATCTGATCTACAAAAATTAAAGGTGTCAAAGGAGAAAGGGTTATCTTCATAAGATCTCAATTACAAGATCTGGACGAGATAATCCTCATTGTTCTATATGCACTAACTAATGAACAAGGTAACAAATGTACAACTCATGGTTTCTGTGCAAGATAGGAGAAGATAGGTGGAGGGAAAAAATTATTTAGACATTTGTTGAAAGGAGAAAAGAACATAGCTAAGACTTGATGCTATGAGCATTACAAGAAAGATTGCCCTAAGCTCAATTAGGGCAATAACAAGGAAGATAGAGAAGAAGTCCATTTCACCAAAGAAGTGGAGGAAGCTGAAAGAGGAAAATGATTAGAAGAAAGAGCTTGTGACATCACCATAAGGAAAGCATGAAGGATAGCTGTAACAAAACCTATGGCAGTCAAATGTGAAGGATATATCTCTTGGGAACCTCACTTGAAAGGAAGAAGTCATCCAGGACAATTCTCATCATACATCAAATCAAAAGGAATCATTTTTTGGATAGGAATATACAATAGTCTCAAGATTCTGTTATGGAATATTCATCAGAGGATTCACAAATCTAGAGAAGAAGCAAGTGTTTCATTAGGAACTCCAACTTGTGGAATTCATGGGATGGTGGTATGATAATATAAGAGATGAAGAAAGTCAAGGGGTTGAAGCTCTTTTCAAACGAGGAAGTCGTTGAAAGAAGCCTAGATGACCAAAAGGTAAATGGGTATGTATGCTTGTATTCAATATTATAAAGTCATGTTGTATGGTTGCAGGTAACATGGATCACTACTCAATTTGAGAAGCATGATCAAAGGAAAGGAATCTCCTCCTATGAAAGGTTTCTAGAAGGCACGAGTCACACTAGATGAAATCAACATAATATGAAGTATGAGGTAGTTGACTACAATTGAGAAACTCTGAATGGAATCTCCTGGGAATGAAATGTGTGAAGAAAGAAAGGAAGAGATCGTGAAATATGCAACCATGGTAAAGGAAATCAACACCTGAAAGACCAAGAAGATTTGACTAGGGAATTTCTTAGAAAGATATGAAGACTCTAATGGAAGTTTGAAAAAGATGGAGACCCTTGCCAATGGATATCTTTGGGAGATATGTCAACATGTATGCAGGATGTTGATGCACACTGGAAGATGTCATGATGAAAGACCATCATAAAGGTAATTTTGATTTAATTGTTAATTTCTTATTGAACAAATATCTAGATGG